>LPNX010381938.1:426499-515784 GCA_001517045.1 Pseudotsuga menziesii
AAACAGTGCTATATGATATTAAATCATTCCATCAACCATCTTTTAGACTGCAATAAAACTACATCCATATGCGATGTGCCATTTTCATGTGTCTTAATGTGATAGCAAGTAGGGAAGCAAATGCATGCATGTACGACCTAAAAATGCCTTGACTATCAGAACCATTAAATACAAGGTGCAGTGTTAAGCAATTTAGTCTATGTATTAGCAAACAAAGAAGATGATTGAACTTAGTGCGAGTCTCCTATGTTTTCCAATACCAAACATCTTAACAACACATAGCCTAGCCGGACTGAAATCAACAAGGACTTGTGCAGTTCGTAGGAAAAATTTACATTAAGCCAACTACACATTTCAGTCTCTGCGGGTACTACTGTCATTCTGCTGTACTGTACAAATGGGTAAAAAATACACGCGACGTTTACAGTGCTTATGCCTCTTCGTTTCAGGTTAATAAACTACAAACCGTAGCAGATCCCTTCAACCGGCTAGGGCTACAGAACGGTGCGACAAAACAAATGCTCGAGGGTGCGGGAAAAATGAACTTCGACCCAATAAAGGGGGCACCACCAAATGCCATAGAAAACCACTACAAAACCTCCCCCTGCTCCTCATCATCACACTCAGGGCAGCTAGGTGGAGGCGGCGAAACGACCGCCTGCACCAAGCTTCCATCCACTATGTGCGGGGCTTGCAAACAAAGGCCGAGGGCCAAAAAAATTCTTTTGTGGGTTAAAAATGCCCCCAACCGCGAATAGTAATTCCACAAGAGACTCCTCGATATATAGGCGCAAAACGTAGGGCAGACAAGAAGAATGACTACAACAAAACCTAACCGTGGGTAAACCCCCGTACGCATGTAGAACATGGTTAAGGGGACACAATCCTATTAAAACACCCAACCACAGCAAACATCACCAAAACCCTTGAACAAAACAAGGTAGGGCAACAACGGGCCTACCTGGCAGCGACGCGCAACTGACGGGGCGAAAGCGGTCGGGCTACGTCAACTGCCACCTGGATGCAAGTACCGGCACAGTGGTCCACGAGCTTCGAGGGGTCGACAGCGTAGGATGATCATGACAGCTCGAGAAAAATAAAACAATAGAAAAACAAAACCCCGTCCCCGTATATATAGATTTGATCACACGTGCGAAAACATATCGGACATCGGAGAGATTTTGCATCGGAGGTCGGAAGTAATCTTCCTTCCGCAACGTCAGACGAGAAAACGTAGACCCAGCCGCAGAGACACGCATGACAGAAAAAACCAAAATCAGAAATCGGACGTCGGAAGGTTTTCGAATCGGGCGATGAAAACGAACATTCTCCCGCAACGACGGATGATTGAAGGGCCAAGCCTTCCGCTCTGGTCCTATAGCAGTTGAACGATCGGGTGTCGGAAGGTTTTGGAATCAGAGGATGAAAGGATTCTTCCGTCCACAATGGCGGAAGACAAAACTATGACAAAACCCAAAAGCTTCCGATCGAAATGGGAGTAAAGAAATCGAAGTCAAACAAACAAAAAATCATCCGCAACGGCGGAAGAAAATAACATAAACACTTCCGATGCGGAACCAAAAAGCATCCGACGTGAAAGAACCAACGGGTCGGAAGTTGGAAGTAAATTTCTTTCCGCAACGGCGAAATACCGAAGCAAAACTACACCTGCAACGGCGGAAGACTAAAACCAAAATAACTTCCGATTCAAGCATGTTTCAAACACGTTTAAGGGCAACGAAAAAAAAAATGGATGACTTAAGGTATCAGAGGAAGAAATCAAACGATGGGTAGCTCAATCCAAGCAAAAGCCACATCTTTATGAAAGTTCTTATGCCAATTTCAAGCAGAAAATCAAACTAATCCAAGCAAAGGGGGGTCCTAATTTTTTTTAGAATTTTGGGAAATTGTTGCAACTGCAACACCACTATAAAGTAGTTCTTAGCTACATGACGTAATCGTCAACGTTCATCCCATGAAAGGTGAGTAGGGACCTTCAATGTTTGTAAATACACGATGATATCCCCGTACCAAGGGTCCAAAGTTGAGATAAGGAAAATATGCTCATCGACAAAAGTATCCTGATAAACCTCCTCCTCCTCCAAACTTGGAAAATCGGATATAAGCTTCGCAAAGATCAAGGATTTCTTCAATTTTGCCGAAATGAATTCGAGATCAAATTCTTGCAAAATTACAATCTATTTATTGTATTTTCCACCAATCATCCTTCTAGTAAGGACGAACTGAAATGGATTCATATGAGCTATGACCAAGGTTTAGCGTAGGAGAATGTAATGTCTCAAACGCTGAATCGCATGAACGGTGGCTAATGCAAGCTTCTCCACATGGGAATAGTGAAGTTTCGCATCTACAAGGTTTCAGCTCAAATAATATATGACATGCTCATGGAGTTCCTCATCCTCTTGAACCAAAACCATACACACCGTCTCCATAGACGCAACCACATAAATCAAGAAATCACGGCTATGGTCGGGTGAACTAAGCACGGGGGCCATTTCTAAGGCTCATTTAAGAGAATAAAAGGACTCCTGGACTCGCTCATCCTAGTAAAAAGGGGTGTCCTTCAAAAGACGCATAAATCCTTTAGTCAAGTTGGCAAAATTAACCACGAATATCCCTAAGAAGTTCGCCATGCCTTGCAAACACTGAAGGTATTTAATATTACGCGGGGGAGACAATTCAAGTATTGCCTCAACATTGAAGGGATCAACTCTTATACCCTCCTTAGATACGATGAATCCTAGTAAACGACCATCAGTCACGCAAAATATGCACTTATGAGGATTTAAACGAACCTGGTAATGACGGCATCTTTCGAACACTAATCTCAAATGATATGGATGACGCACTCTCAAACGAGAGTGAGCAGTGAGATCATCCAAATATAATTCGATAATCTTTTTAAGATCGTGAAATATTAAGGTCATGGCCTGCTGAAATGTGGCTCCGTTGTTTTTAAGGCCGAAGGGCATCTTCCGATATGCAAAAGTACCCCAAGGACAAATAAATGCAGTCTTATGTTGATCCTCGGGCGTAATATGAATCTGATTATATCCAGAAAAATCGTCCATAAAGGAAAATACCTCACTTCCGACACACTCATCCAAAATCTGATCAATAAATGGTGTGGGGAAATTATCCTTAGGACAGGCACGATTTAAGTCATGGAAATCAGTGCATATATGGATCGCTCCCTACTTCTTATCCACCAGAATGGGATTTGAAACCCACTCCATCAAGGGAACGAGATAGATAAAACCAGCTTTCAATAGTTTCTCTATCTCAGCTTTAATGGCGGGTGCTTTTCTAGGATTCATCGCACGCAAATGTTGTCGAACCAGTTTTGCATCTGGATATGTTTTGATCTCATGTTCGACAATACGAGGGTCTATACCTGGCATCTCTTCATATGACCAAGTGAAAATGTCGTGAAACTATTTAAACAACTCGGTATACTCCTTGATCTCATCAAGGGAACAACGCACCCCAATGTAGACATTCTCAACCTTGCCAGGATCATGAGAAATATTGATAGGAATTGTTGGTGATAAATTAGCCATGTTTCCATCAGCCATCTGACCAGGAGAGCTTAATGGAACCACAGGGCAACCAATATTCTCGCTAAGAATTACCCTAAAGTCATCACACTCCATACGATCGAGCTTAGGAAGAAAATATGATTGATGATGCAACTCTTCCCAAGGTTTCTCAACCCCAGACATGACCTCAAGAATAACTTCATCCAATGGAAAAACATAATCGAGGCAATCATGTGAGTGAGATGACTCTACTGTCCATGCATGCAGCACATACGGGTCCTCCTCTTTCATCCGCGAAGAGGAAGGACTAGGCTCTGCAACTCAATCAATATTCGCTTTATACACCACCATTGTTGCAGGCAACGACATGTCTGTCTCAATGGGCACACTTGAAGTACTCAGTGAAGGAAGAATCCAAGGATCTTCCATATGGGTAGTGCGAAAAGACACCGAATTCAACGAGGATGAAGCCCCACCAAAACTAGATCTAATCACAAGAATGGGTGCAGGACAACTAAAGGTTCCCATAAGAGAAGGGTACATACCTATGCCCACACTCCCAGTTGCTGATTGAGAATGATCGATAATTGGGATAGAAGCTCCCGATGATGCATTTACACTTGGATTATGGAATGACTTTTGATCAATCGTAACAATCTTCCCATTAAACTGAAATCATATCACTCGAAAGAGGGAAGAGGCTACGACTTGCATACTATACATCCAATTCCTATCCAGTAAAAGATTGTAGTCAAGGGGTGCATCAACCACCTCGACCTCGATTGTGACGGTCTTCCCTCCCAATTGGACCTCTAGAGAAGGAAGAATCCCGTGCGACCGAAACGATCTACCATCAAAAGCTGTCAACATAGTGGCAGATTGAAACAACGTGGGAGAACCCAAACCCTTCCAACATGACAAAGACATCACGGAAGCAGCAATGCCTTCATCAATGACAGTACGCTTGATGGTGTTGTTAAGACACTCTACATGAATCAAAAGAGACACGTAGTAAGGCAAGCGAGGCTGTACTCCCATGGTTTCAAATTTTATCATGGTAGAAGAGTTATCGTCACTAACCCCAAGAGCAGACAACAAGGATTTCCTCTGCGAAGGACAAGTCTAAAGCACTTCTAATGCGGACATCGCACAAGGATTATGGCCCAAATCCTCGACAACTGAATAGTTCTGGGCGGCTCGAGCATTAGGATTGTGCCCCAAACATTTTAATACTCCCTAAGGAATGCGAGGTGGAGCTTCAAGTTTATCCGTAGAATTTTCGATTCGCAAAGGGCTCTCGGGTGGGGAAGGTTCTTTCCCAAGGTCTGGTTGCGATGAACCATAGTCTTTCACACAAGTCACAACTTTAGCAGCACGCACCATGTTGTTGCAACCGTGACCACTATTGGCTTCCAATGGATTTTGATTTCCACCTGATGCACAACCAAGATCAACGGTCCTCGAGTTCATATTTTGATTATTGGGTAAAGGATTAGTTAACACAGCTGGGCCATGTGCTATGAACCTTGAGGCATCTTCCATACGAGGGCACAAGTGAGTGAGATGGTCATCCTTACACAACTTGCAAAGAAAATTCACCTTACATTTAGACTGCTTGTCCCCCCAGCATTAGTGTTCTTGTCATTACTATTAGCATTTTCATTCTTGTTCCCACCCTTACGTTTATTTTTCCCTTTTTTCTTATTCCTTCCAGGCTATTGGTTTCCTTTCAGGTTCGACGATTGCATGGAAAGTACATTCTCCAATTGGGTAGGTTGAGACGAAGCCATAGCTTGTCCCGATGCAGACTGGTTAATTGACAATTGGCTCACTTGTTTCACAACCGAGTCCATAGGTTTGGTATTTGTTGAGCCCACAATACCATTGGCATGTGGCCTAGGCTTGACCTTGGGGTCGGAATTGGATCTAGGAGCATTAGGTATAATCTCATACAAAAGTCCGGATTGAGCATAGATCAAATCCAACTCTTGTGCCCTAAAAATAGCTTGTTCCTCATTTTGAACTCCGAATGTAGAAACATCCTTCACGATGTAAGGTAACAATGATTTGAGGAACCACTCAAGAAGAAACTCTGGTGGTATAAAAGCTTTGATTACCCGCTTCCATATACACCACTCTTGAATATGATCCGAAATATGTGTGGCTTTATCTTGCCAGAAGGTCAACAAGATTTCGATACTGACGTCATAACATACGGGTAGCTGGAAATGATTAAGGAAAGTTAACGCAATATCATCAAATGTAGCATAAGCCCCCCTGATAACTCTATATACCATTTCACCACAGGACCCGTTAGGGTGCGTTGAAATAGCCTCAATGGAATGGAATAGTCATGTAAGGAATTGGAAGAGCACCAAAGGTGGAAAGTGGTGACATGCTCACCAGGATCTTCACCAGCCTTACCTTCAAACTTGGGAATGTTCGAAGGAAGCTTGGTAGGGACTGCAGGCCATGTCGGGTCATGAGACACAGGATCGTTCATCAATCTTGACAAGTCAGGTAAGTTCAATGTTGCAAGGAAAGGGAGCCTAGGTTGAGCCGGTCAATTCCATGCTCCCTGATAGTTTTGATTCATGTAAGGTTGATTGCTATAAATACCATTGCCTCGACCATAATAACCTCCTCCCATTTGACCCATGTAGGGCTGCAATGAAGCATTGTGATGTGGGGTACCTTGATTATGAGGTGCTACAAATCCATAATTAGAAGAGTAAGCAGGTTGTTGATACCCGTACCCATAGGGTTGGTAGTTTTGTCCATACCGTGGTCCATAAGAATGTCCATGAGAAGCTCCATAAGGTGTTCCATGGGATGTACCATGAGAAGGTCCATAGGTTGGTATATGGGGAGCTCCATGAGGTGGAACATTAGACGATCCAGAAATAGGTACATGACCTGTTGACACAACAAGAGGTACTCGGCTCTGAGATACAACCGTGTTAGCAGTCGCAGAATGAACATGGCTAGTAGCAACATTCCAGCCTGAAGGCCAACGTGTATTAGGGGAGGATGAGTCGTTAAAAATGCATTCGAAGGAACGGGGTTCGAGGATGAAGGGACATGTGAAGGAATCTAAGTGGTGTTCCCAATGTTCACTAGTCTTGGTCCTGGTATCTAAATATGATTACTAACACTAGGCCTAGGAGGAGCATGTGAAGACGCCTCCACACCGGGATGGAAGGTGCAATGTGACTAGCGCCCCCAAACCTCTCCGCATGGAAAAGAGTGGGAGTGCCCCCAGGCATAGTGCCAAGGTCAATTTCCATCTTGACATGATATGCCGGATCAAGTTTAGGAATATCAGGTATGTCATATCTAACATTACTAGTGCTTGTGGGTTCATAGTGAGTCTCATCGCTCAGAAACCAATAACGATGACTTGTGAATGAGGGATCATAATCAAATCGTGAAGGCTGTTCATGTAAATTATCATATGTGCTAGTAGGATCTTCCTCCCCAACCTTGTGAGGCGGAGAAGACATCTCTGGAATCCCATCCTCATGATCTCCCATGAGAAGTAGTCCACCCGAATCAAAGTGAGAAGTAGTCCACCCAAACTGTCTGGTTCTCTCTCCCAAAGAAGGAGGAGACGTGGAAGGTGGAAGTCCTGCTAAACGATGAGAACGGCGGGGTGCCGCGCCCGAATCCACAATGATTCAAAAAATAAAAAGACTCGATCTAATTATGCAAACCCTAGGAAAACTAGCGTGCACAGAGTATACACCTAAAAATGTAAAGCCAAATCACAAGCAAACCAAGGGTAGGATATGTGAGCTCCTGAATGAAGCAAGTATGTTTCACCTAGGAGAGGCTTGAGACTCCCATACACAACAAGCGAAGGTTCGTAACCAATTATAGTGGCCCTCAGCTTCAACACATATAGCAACGGTGCTGTTCGACCCCTACCTGGACAGGACACCTATAGAATAACCTTTGCAAATACCCCCTTGATAACCTTGGTAAGGCAAATAAGGTCACCTCAATATAATAAATGCTCAGGCAAATAGTCATAGGCAGGATTGACCGTATGGGCAGGGTAACAAAGCCCTAAGAATGAAAGCACAACTAGTACCCCAGAGGTGCACTAGCCAATACCTGAAAGGTTCCCAGATACGAATACAATCCTGGAAATATCTATGGTGCTAATCGATCACAATCAGGGGTCATCCCAATCATAATTTCTCACACTGCCTCGTGCTTAACTCCCTTATAAGAGGAGGATCCTGAGAAACACTAATTATATAAAGGATTCCACACTCTCACCTGGACAGACACCTAATTTTTTTGTTTAGTGGTCTTGGAGAATTAACTCACAATGAACAAAACCTAGTCTTGTTGGTGCACCCTAGCAAAGAAAAGAGTGTAATTCATTTTATTATGCATTGATTTTAATTGGATTTATTACTCAAAGGGTAAATGGTCATGCAACTAATGATGTTATGACACAACAAGAAGTAAAATGCACACCTAACAATCAATGCAAATGCATTGCGTCGAATGAAAAATAGGGTATGCTACTACGTGAAGTAGAAATTTTTTCCTTAAAATGTATATGCAATCATTCCTATATGAAAATATGACTACTATTCACCAAGCAAACCTAATGCAAGTACCATGCTAATACAAAATGCAAAGAATGCATAACTATGCAAAAAGCAAAATGTTTTTGTATTTTTGAATTAAATGAGATAAAAAGAAAAAATATGACTCTACAACCTGCAGACTCTGTAACCACTCACAGACAGCAGCCAAGCAAAGTACTAAGGAAAGGAGACATAGTGCACTAATCTCAAAACAAAAAATAGAAAATGAAATGACAAGAACATTTTCAAAAATCAAATAAAAAAGAGTCTTTGGTCAGAAATAGAGGGGAGATATAGACTCCAGAAGCATTAAAGAAGACTCAACAATCAACCAAACTCACCCAGCAACACTTAATCTTCCCAAAAAAGCAAAAAAAAGGGCATACGCGACTTTTCTCAGTACACATGTGTACATACGTGGCTATTCCAAGAAAATTCACGTGTACACGTAACTGTGAAAGCAAAACCCGTGTACAGGAAGAAAAAGATAGAAAGATAAGGTAATCGGACAAACTGAGACAAAATTTACTCCTACAGGACACTACTGGGAAAACATGGCCCCAGACCCAACTCAGAAATAGAGAAATCAAAGTAATACAAGCACATAGAATGTTGATAAACCCCCAAACAAAAACAACTAGGAACCTCCCTAGTATGGTCGCCAATTCTGTTACGGAAAAAAATTCCTATGGATTAGGGTGTACCACAACAGATAGAGAAACCGTAGAAATCAATCCCTTCCCAATATGCAAGAGAAATAAAAAATCTAACACTAAAGGATCTCGAAACATACCTTATTTCAGACGATTGAAGTAGATCCCCATTGAGCTTTTTCCAATCCTGCTTGCTTTAGCAATTTACTCTCAACAACAATAAACAAGGCAAGCATGCTATATAATATAGTGTTAGGCCTACTCTAGCATATATAATCAATAATGCATAAGCAATTAAACACATCCATGGATCCTTTTTTCATTTAAATGCACATCATTGGATAGGAAAAGACATTTCTATTAATAAAATCAGAGAGTACACAAGTGACAACCTCTGTCGGCACGTCTACGAACCGGAGAAACTGAGTCCTCCACCTGGGCCTCCACCACCTCAATCCTCCATCTCTCGATAGCAAGCTCACAAGAAAAGGAAAGCTTGGGAAGAACACAAAGTGCTCCAAGGGACAAAGGGATGCAGACTCAAGTACAAGCAAGCTATGACAACAATGGGCTATAGTTTTCTTGCTCTTCAATTCCTCTCCTTCAATGTATCCAAGGGGTTCCTTATATAGTGCTTCAATGGGGTAATGGAAGGTCAAATCCGAGCGATCTCGAGGCATATGGAAGGCCAAGAGATAAGTGAATTAGATCCACATCAAGGAAAACTCCAAAAATATTTGGACTTATGCACACATCCTGATGTATGTGGGTTTAAGGGTAATATCTGCGTATATACGCGAGAAAGGGATTAAAATTCGCGTACATAAAATAATAGGTGTTTTTAGGGATGATATTGGAAACATCAAAGGTACAAAATTAGTCCATGGGGTCCAAAGAGTTTGCAAAGGGATAGGGAAGGCCATAAATGTGTGATCAACCATGTGTGGTAAAATAAGCTGTAACAGATATTAATCCCTCGTATGAAACTAATCAAAACTCCAAGTTCACGATGTTAAAAAAAACGACAGCGTTTACTTTTGCAATACATAAGCTAAGGATCAAATCCTTCAAATCAATTTGAAAATTTGTGAAGTAATTTAAACCTATAAAAGTTGATTGAATGTCCAACTGTGACCAAAATAACTTACTGTTATGGAGCAAATACCAAGTTCATGGGAATGATATAGAAGATCCTTTAAAAATCTCATAAGGAGAAACCCCAGGGACAAAACATTTCAATATACAATACACAACTTGGATACTGAAGTAAAACCCAAAGAGTAAAAACAGGGGTTAAGAATGAAACTAAATTTGAGACGTGGCTCATTGGGAGATGCCCTCAACCTGTTCAAACGAAAAAAGTGATTTCTATTCATCATTTAAAATTTTATATGTTAAACACTTAAACTATGATAATGCCAACACTGAAAAAGAGTTTAAACTAAAAATAAGAGGGTGCTCCAGTTTATCTCGCGGTTGTTCTTGAATATCTTGCTACTGATGTAAATGGTTGAATCTTCGTTTAGTCATGTTTCTTTCTGTTATTGGTTCTTGGAACTGTTAAAATAGGGCTTGTGTAGATTTTTTTGTTGTTGACTGAGATTTCAAAGTTTTTGTTGCAGGTTTTGGAGTTGGTAGGTAACGTTGTTAGATTTTAATCACTTAGAAGTAGAGAAGGAATATCGATTTATGCATACATAGGTGGCATGTTGAAACTAACTAGATGTCCAATTCCCATCGACCTATGCATTTGTAGAATGCCATGCCACAATATTGGGAGCTTCTTTATATTGGAACCCGTCTGCTCTTCTTTACTGCTTGGATGGGAGAAATTAGCGGCTTTGCCGTCCCAGAAGAATTCGTTTGAGAATACATAAGATGATCACCCCAAAGTGAGTAGGAAATCAGGTTCATAGGACTGTGAATTTCTTTAAGTGGCAATTGAAGTGAAGGTAGTTGCATTGGTAGGATTTAGAGTCTAGATGCATATGTAGTTAAGGAAGTAGATCCAGTGGAGGGAGACTTCCTAGACACACAATAAATAACCATGTGAAAACCATATTGTAAACCCTATATCAAACACAAATGTGGTGGTTTCTGATTGACAAGACGCGTAGCGACTTCTGATTCGCGGGAGGGATGACAAAAATGCTACAATGTTTCTCAAAATCTCCCTTGGAGAAAAACACCTATTGGCGTAATTATTATTATTTATTTATTTGTGACCTTAAAAAAATAGATTATAAATATTATTATTATACATATAGTTTATTTATCAATAATAATTTTATTAATTAGTTATTATAAAAAAATTAAATTTTGAATTTATTAAATTTGAAAAAGAATTGAATATTTGAAAGTATAAATTTTTTTATTACATAAAAGTTAGGAAAGGCTTGCATTTTTTTTGTGGTTCACGACACCGAAGATCGGTGCTCTCTACATCGATGGGAATCCCCCCCGATAGGAAGGTCAAATATTGTCCTTGTGAAGGTGGCTTAACAAGAGCATCATATATTCCCATTAAGGGCTCCAACATGTTACTTACAAGGATTAAACTTGGGTGGGGAGGACGATAGACATTCATCCCAAACACCCAAGCTATGTCCAATGGACCAAAGGTTTGCATTTTAATTCTCTAGATGTTTGACAAATTCAAGATTAAGATGGATCGACCTTAGTGTTAGATTTTTATAAATTCAAAAGGAGATGGTATTTTGTAGAATATTGGTAATCATACTTTAAGTGAGTGTAAGATGAAACTTACCTTGGAATATCACAAAGTGTTTATTTAATTGATATTGATATTGTTGTACATTATTGTTTTATTATATTCAATTGGCCTTATATATTATGTTATAGACTAAATGATCAAAATAGCTAAAAAATAGAAAGAAAAAAGTAATTCAAGCCTTGAAAATGAAATAAAGAGAATGCACAAGAAGGCTCTTCAAGGGGGCAACCTCCTTTTACAATATATCAAACATACAAGATGATATTATCTCTAAAACTAGGTCTCCTTTGTATATATATATGAGATGAAGGGTATCATTACAATTAAGGTCCTAGTCGGTCAATAAAGTCAACACTAATATAATAATAGAAATGTAATGTCATTGTTAGATTGCAAGTCATTAGACAATCACAAAGTTTGAGATCATCTTCTTATGAGTTGCAATCATTATCTACTAATGAGGTGTCATCCCTATCCATTGATCAATAGTTAGTGAGATTTAGATCTAGAGGTGGTTATATTGATGTACTATAAACTAGTATCATCAAAATGAATACAAATGTAGTATATGGATTAAAACCTTTTCTGTCAAGTTCTTATCCGCTCTATTTCTTAATATGATATCAAAGCTTCTTTAGTCTTAAGTAACTTGGTAGTCCCATGGTAGTGATCCATGGAAAGTGAGGTATTGAATCAAATGTGTAGATCAATCTTGTGAAGCAAATATGCAAATCTATGGTGAAATGACAAAGTCAAGGTCATAGTTCTTGTTGGGCCCAGAAATGACCCCTTTTTGACCACATTTACCTACCCCTTTTTGCCTTATCTTACTCCATTATATGCACCAAACAAATATTTTTCTTCACTTGATCCCTTAATCCATAAAGGTATGGTTAATTATTGTTTTATCTTATTAATACTTATGATTGTTGTAATCACGACTCTATATCTTGGATTATGCTAACATATGGTGATTTTATAAAGATAGTTTGAGATGTAAAGGATATAGGTGTAGTCGTCTGAACGAGTCAAGAGACATTCATTGTTAAGTTGATCGCCATCGATTCCATCTCTGTACAGGGGACGCAGTCAAAGGTTACTATTCCACGCAAGTTGTACAAGGGTGGCTGCAACAGACTCGGATGCAACAACGCGCCGCTGCTCGAGGGTAGATGCAACCGATGGAGCATCTTCTAGATTGATCCTGTTATCTCATTGCTGGCTTGAGTAACAAAATTCCTATATTTTCTGCTTCTATATTGCCCACAGCTGTAACAACATATCATAAATGGGGCAGCCTGAAGATCAGAGATATTCATGGCTGCGCGATATCAGTGGATAGAAGTTACGATTGAAAATGTATAAATATTGGAAACTATTCCGAGCCAGGGGTTGGGAAATTATTAATCTTATTGTATAATCTGTGACAACAACTGTTCATCCTACTGTTTAATATAAGGAGTGTGATTCTTCAGATCTCGACGTTTAACTTGTGTTAGCTTCCGGCGTCTCTTTTCGAAGGCTGGGCCCACCTTCCTACAGAGATTGACGAGTTAATTAGGCATTTAAGTTATTCTGTTGTGTGGTGTGAATGTTGTGGTAATTACATTCTTTTACAGTAGCTGCAACAGTAATGAACTTATTGTGTGCTTCCTTGAATGATCTGTATTTACATTTCCTGTAAGCTACAACGGTGTGGTGTGACGGTCGATTGTGTAGGTTAATTTCCATTTATGTAATTGTGTGGTAGCTGTAACAGTCTGGATCATCCCTAGTTTCTTTCCATTTACTTGTCTTCCTTGGATTGTGTTAATTTAGTCAGATTGCAGTCATACTTGTTGGTTCAATTCCTATATTCTCAATTCTTAAATTAAAGAATGAAGTAACTAGTTTTGATGGATCTTTATGTAGTCTGGTAAATTAGGATTTAAATTTATGCAAAAGTAAGTCTAGATGGTTATTTCACGTTCTGTCCATCCCTGGATTGGAGTTGTAGGAAGGTCATTATAATTCTGAATTCTTAGATAGATGATTTCAATTAGATTAATGATGGGAAGAGTTTGACTGAACAGATAAGTAGGGCAATTTATTCAGAGTATCAACTACTTAGTGTTTAAGCATATATAGTGCGAATTATCTTTGAAATAAAAGACTTACCTGGGTTTACAATTTATATTGAGCCTTATGCATGTTATGTTTTAATTAACTAGCATATAGAGGTCCCAACATTTTGGCGCCGTTGCAGGGGAAGATAATTATTAGAAACCATAGTAGTTGCATCCATTCATTTTTCTTCAGTTTTTTTAAGTTTGCATGTTTTGGGTTGCATGAATATGAGAAGGGTACATCATGACATTCCTATAATCCCTAGAACCCCACATAATACTAACATTGCAGGTGGTCGAGGTCATGGATGAAATACAACATTGGGAAGAAGGACATTCATTGACGATCTGGTTGATAGGACCAATTCTTCTACTAGAGCTTGCCATCAGGAATCATCTGTCAGAAGGATCTCGGTTACTCCTGGAGTGGCACCATCAGTTTCCACAATGGAGAACATAGGAGAAGCTGCAACACCCTCAGGTGTCCCTGCGGAGGAAGACATAGTTAGTACTGCGGGATCAGCTGACCGAGACTTGGTATATCACATTAACGGGAAGGTGGTGACAAAAGAAGAGTGGACACAGTTCCATCAAGAATTAAACGTTCCATGGAAGCACAGAGAGGAGAGAGAAAAATAAGACATGAATAACAGACGTGATCCAAAAGATCTTGAAGAGGTGATGGGAGAAAATCATCATAATGAGGCTAATCCCCTACTTAAGGGGACTGTTGCCACACTATAGTTCCCCATTCAACATCCAGAGGGAATAGTCCCCATGAAAATATATCACCATAAGTTTTACCTCATTTTCATGGAAAATCCATAGAGGATCTAGACAAATTTCTTTTCGAATTTGATATCCTCTGTCGTAGCTATGATTACACTTCCAGTGAGTAGAAGTTGAAACTTTCCCCTGCTGCTTTGAAGGATAATGCATTACGTTGGTTCATGAGCCTGGGTGGTGGAACTGTCACCACCTGGGACCGAATGAAACATGTGTTCCTAGAAAAATATCAGTAGTACTGCAATACCAAGGATAAAAGAGAAGAATTGTTCAAGATGGTACAAAGGGACGAAGAAAGCTTGGAAGGTTTTGTTGAGAGGCTGCTGTACAATGTGCAAAGAGATGGACAAATTAATATGGGGTTAGATGTGCTCAAGATAATCCTACTTCGTGGGATTAGCGAAGACTACCTAGACATGTTGAACCTATTAGGAAAGGGGGACATCTCAAAGGAATCCTTTGAAAAGATTGTTGAATTATGCAAGAGGTATTCCAGAGGATCTTCCAGGAACAACAAACAGGACAAATGAGATAAACTAGAACGAGATGTCTTCAACAGAACACAAAAGTCATCTAATGGAGGAGACACCTGGGCAAAAATAGGCAACCTCCTTGAGAATTTCAAGACAGAAATGATGAGCTCCATCTCCTTAGAAATAGATTTCCTGAGGGCAAAGCAGAAACAAGTAGTAGAAGATCTAACACTCGGTGTATTCTACCCTAAATGTATGAAGAAACATCCCCTGAAAGAGTGCCCACTCAACAAAGTAGAAGTGTGTCAGCTTTGTGAGCTTAACCATGATACAAAGGAATGCCCTTCACTACCTCAAGTGAAGGCAGTTCTGCAGGAATCAACTCCAGATGTGGAACCAGCCTACTTCATTGCCCAGAAAAAGCCTTGGCAACCTCGAAATCAAGGTATGACTCCATACTCGTTTTCATTTTCAAATAACATGAATAATTGGAATAATATGCATCACATGAATACACGATTCCCTTCATCTTATTTCAACCATCAATGGTATCCTTCTCAACCTTCGATGCAAAATTTTAACTCCTGGAACTCTTGGACACAGTCACCAAACCAACAGAATTATTGGTCTCCTGGGTGGAGGAAATTCCATCCAGGAAACCAATTTCCCCATAATCAACCTCCTCAACAGTTTCCACATCAACAATATCCTCCTCAACAGTATCCTTAGCCATACCAATAGTACTAGCAACCGCAACTGCAACTTTATAACAATGTTGTACCTCACATGCCTATACATCCTCAGCTGCCTGCTCAACCTAATCCCAACCCAAACAATAAAGCAGTCCATCAATTTGAGATTGCCAACATGCCTGCTTATTCCATTACTCCCGTCTCCTGTAATGATATATGCCTACGATCAGGGAGAGTAATCGAACCTTTAGTCATCGAGGATGTTCCATCCTCTATGTCTGAAGAGAGGATGAATCATCAGTACTCATCCAATGCAACAACTCCCATTATTGAGGATGCTGAAAGTCCTACTGAGACACCGGTTGAAACACAAAAGGAATTAGCAACTGAGACATAGCCTACATAGTCGTTTAGAGAACCGCCATACCCTGAAAGAATAACATTATAAAAAGTAGTGCGACAACCTCAATTTAACCTCTTAGGAGAGTTAAAAAACCTCTCTGTCAAAATTCCATTGCTGCAGGCCCTTCATGATGTGCCTATATACGCCAAAACTGTCCGGGATCTATGTGTAAGAAAACCAGGTAGAAAATCTAAGGATCCTACCACTGTCCATGTCATAGGAAAACTATCCGAACTGATAATGGGAAAAACCCTTCTGGCCAAATACGACGATCCTGGGAATCCCACTGTCACCGTGTATATTGGGAACACGCAGATACTAGATGTGCTGGTAGATTTAGGCACAACCATTAATGTCATGACCATATAAACTGTACAAAAACTTGGGACCACTAATCTCAGGCCAACCCCTACCATTCTAGAACTCGCTGATAGGTCCACCATTAAACCCGAGGGAATCTTGGATGACCTCGTAGTCTCAGTTGACTCGTGGGAATACCCTGCTAACTTCTTGGTTTTACAGCCTAAGTCGCAGCTAGGGGGACACCCGCTTATCCTGGGAAGACCCTGGCTAGCCATAGCGGATGCCTGCATTAGCTATGGGTAAGGGTCTATGACCATTTTAGATGGAACCAAAACGAAAAACCTCACCTTGTATCCTCTAGCGCGACTTAGTTTAGAAGCTGAAACTCCATTCTGGATGGAGCTAGAGGAAGAGGAGGGATTTTAGCCATTGTTAACGATAGGGAAGGCCTTGACTTTCAAATATGAAACAAAATATGATGCCATCAATAATTTCATCAGTGAACCCAATTCTGTCAAGAAACAAATTTATTAGATCTTGAATAGTACTTTAGGTGAAGAAGAACAAGAAAATATCACAGAGGAGACATTAGTCAGTGATACTCACATAGTTCCAGTGTTGAAAAGTTCAAAAAGTGTTCCAGTCGAGATAGAGCCTGGAAAAACGTTGAATATCAATCCCAATCTTGCTCTTGATGAACAGGAATGTCTAATCACTCTCTTAAAAAAACATAAGGGGTCATTCGCCTGGGAGTACATAGATATGAAGGGTATCCCTTCTAATCTGTGCACTCACCATATTTACATCAAAAGCGACTCCCATCTTGTGTACCAGCCACAACGAAGAATGAACCCCAACCTTAGGGACATAGTGAAAGAGGGAATTCATAAACTCTTGGAAGCAGGATTTATATACCCGATCTCAGACAACGAGTGGGTTTGTCCACTCGTGATAGTACCCAAGAAGAATGGGAAGTGGAGAGTTTGCATATATTATGGAGAATTAAACAAGGCAAATCAGAAAGACCACGTCCCCTTGCCTTTCATTGATGAGGTACTGGACAGCTTGTTTGGGAAGAAATTCAAGGGTTTAGTGGGTACAATCAAATTCAGATTGCTCTAGAAGACCAAGACAAAACCACTTTCACTTGTCCCTGGGGTACTTTTGCATATAGAGTACTCCCCTTCAGTTTGTGTAATGCACCTGCCACTTTTCAGAGAGTTGTGATTGGCATATTTTTCGGAGATGGTTAATGACAATATGGAGATTTTCATGGATGATTTTACTCCTTATGGCAGTTACTTTGAAGAGGCACTAATTTTTTTAGAAAAGGTATGAACACACTGTGAGCAAACCCAACTATCCTTGAGCACTGAAAAGTGTCACATGATGATGAGCGAGGGTGTAGTTGTGGGGCACTTTATCTTTGTTGATGGCATCCAAGTAGATCCCTCCAAAATCAGGGTAATTGAAAATATACCCACTCCTAGAACACAAAAAGTGGTACGTAGCTTTTTAGGGCATGCTGGTTATTATAAAATATTTATAGAAAACTTTTCCAAACTTTCTTCTCCTTTGTTTTCTTTGTTAATGAAGGATGTGCAATTTATTTGGAATGATGCATGCCAGACAACGTTTATTAAACTTAAGGAGAAGCTGTCTACAACTCCCATCTTAAGGGGGCCCAATTGGGCCCTGCCTTTTCACATTTCTTCAGATGCCTCTGACACTGCCATTGGAGCAGCATTAGGACAATAGGATGGTCAAGCACCTTATGCAGTCTATTACATTAGCAAAAACTTAGCCCCTACTGAACTTAATTATATTGTTACAGAGAAGGATTTTTTAGCCATTGTCTACTCCATTAAGAAATTTAGACACTACATCACTGGATATCCCACCTTTGTACACACTGACCACTCAACCATCAAGTATCTAATGAATAAACTTATGACAAATGCTAGGATAACTAGATGACTGTTATTATTACAGGAATTTGATATTACTATTATAGACAAACTTGGAAAAGAAAATGTTGTTGCTGATTTCTTATCTCGTTTTACTAACAGTGATGATAATCTGCTTGTTGAGGACTCTTTTCCAGATGAACACTTATTTACAGTTTCAGCTCATTCCCCTTGGTATGGAGATGTCGCCAACTACTTGGCTGTAGGGAAGCTTTTGACACATTTGTCAAAAAAGAGAAGAGGAAAATTATTCAACAAAGTGCCAGGTATTGCTAGATAGGTGGCCATCTCTTCTAGACAGGCCCTGATCTTGAGATCAGAAGATGTGTAAGAGAAGATGGAATCTTCCATATTCTGAAGGCTTTCCATGATGAGCCATGTGGGGGACATTTTGTAGATAGGAGGAAAAGTCATAAGGTGATAAGAATGGGCTATTATTGGCCAACAATTTTCAGGGATGCAAAAAGTATGTCCAGTCTTGTGATCCAGAATACCAGTTAGAACAAGGGCAGGAATCTTCCTCCGCCCCTGTCAATATTTAGACAATCACTGTGATTCCCACACAAATTTTTGTACATAAATAAATTGATGTTTTTATTTTTATTTTTCCTTTGCGCTTGATCCATTTTTTTTAAGAATATGTGCAGGGATGTACCTGAGGAGCAATGGTCATGATTGGGCCTAACGACTGTGGGCGGCCTTTTGCAACTTCCCGCTTCAGAAGGAAACTCCTTGTAGAAAAATAAACAATGAACAGTCAGTCACAGCTGCAATTCCTATAAAAAAATTGCCCTTTTTTCGTTTCGCGCAGCTGCAACACCGTAAAAAAATTACCCATTTTTTCCATTCCGCGTAGTTGCAACACCGTAAAACCTTGCCTATTTTTCTGTTTATTTGCAGCTGCAACACTGTAAAATAACACCCTTTTCCCATTTTGCGCAGCGGCAACTCCGTAAAATATCGGCCATTTTTCTGTCCAGCGCAGCTGCGACTCTGTTTAAATTTTGCCCATTTTTTACCTTTTCTGGTAACTGTGACTCCGTTTAAATTTTGCCCATTCTTACCTTTTTCGGTGGATGCGAATCCGCCAAATTGGCTGATTTTTCTATGGCTCACGGCTGCGACTCCGCCAAACTGGTTGATTTTTATGTGGCTCACGACTACGACTACCCCAATATTGGCAGATCTTTCTACAATTTTGTGGTCGCGACTCCTCCAGATCTGGACAGAATTCCCACTGCCGGTAATTCCGACTTACTTCGTAGCTTTCATTATGTTTTCGTCAAGATTGACAAGATGGTTTTTGGTCCACCGGGAGAAAATATCATGACAACATGCTTGCAATAATGTTTAAATTTAAATGGCTGCATTTCACACGCTTTATTATTCTCAAAGGTCACGGTTCATAGCATATTTATGAAGGTATGGTTTTGATTATCTACTTGATTAAGTGTTAACTAGATTTGACATAATTAATCATGCCTACCTTTTTAACCCCATTATTACGCCCACATACCGTTAACTGTCAACTTGCAAAAATTAATGGCTATTCAAGCTTATCCTATAACCGCCACCCTTTCCTAATTTGGGATAAATTTTAGCAAGAATTCCATGATCACAATTGTCTTAACTTTCTGAATTTACCCAACTTCAATCTCAGCTGTTCATGCTAACTCTGTGCTTTAACCTCCATTGTCGAGACCTGCAATTTGTTGGGATGATAAAGAATTCAGAAGGCAAACGAACATGGGTATCCCAGCTCGACACGAACCTCCAAATACGCGAGAATTGAGAAGAAATGCTAAAGCTTTTGCTATTTTTGAAGCTGCGGGATGGAGTGAATTTTTCCAACGCCTAGATGGGTTCCATCGAGAGACAACTCTACAATTCGCTTTAAACCTTACATAAACCCACTCAGAGGTTAGGGGGTTACATATAGAAGTCTCTGAAGCAATAGTGGCTGAAGTCACCGTCCTTCCTCAGGTAGGAAGATCCTGGTTTGGTCGAAGAACTCCCAATGCTGCTGCAGTACAAGATTTTCTGATAGAGGGGGAACAAATTCATCCGTTAAGGCGAGGAATAGTGTTATAATCACTGCCTCGGCCGTGGGATCAAGTAGCAGTCTTCCTCAAAAAGTATATCACCTGCGAAGGTAGGTATCATACTATCTATTATTCTGAACTTCCTCTACTGTCTCATTTATGCCACAAGGCCTTACTTAATATTCCATTTTATCTATTTAAAGACCTACACCATATGGCGGGGTTTTTTAGAACATCCAAGCATCCAAACTCCTGCCTTACCCATAACGACCTAATCAAATTAATAATCTTAAGGGCCTTAGCTCAGAGGAACCAAACTTGGGAACAATTAACAGGTCAAACTCAAATAAACCAGGAACCTGTCCTTTTGGCTGGTGTTCCAATAGAAGAAGAAGTGGAAGTACCTGTAGTCTTGGGGGATGTTCAAATCCGAGAGGAGCATGCAAATGTATAGTTGGGGGGAGATGAAGAACAAAAGGAGGACCGGAGTCCCTCCCATTTAGTTGGGGGGGGAAGATGAGATTGGATCGAATGATCAGTCAGATGACCAAGCAGAGGAATTGGAGGAAAATGTAAGAGAAAACCCTGTGGAAAGATTAAATAATGTGGGAGCTCTAGCAACATAGGCTGAAGCTGGAGCAACATTATATGTTGTGATAGCTGAAGCTGAGGTTGTCAGAGCCACGATAACAGAAGAAAATGCATAGGTATTGATCATTGAATCTTCCCATGAATGGGGGGGAACTCTAATTGAAGAAGAAAAGGAGGATGCTGAGATAGGAGACATCCCTTCCACATCAGCTGCAAATCTGGAGATTCTTGCACCATGAAAGAAAAGAAGAAGATCAAAAGAGGAGGTGCATGCACCACTGCCGATAAGAAGAAAAAGAACCAGGTCGGTTACAACAACTGAAGCAACAAGGGAAAGATGGGAAAACCTAGAAGCACAGATTGAATTCCCCATTTTGAGACCCAAAGCAAATGATGCCCCATAGGAACCAGTTGCAGATGAACCTCAAATCGAGGGACTTTTGCATGAAAATGGTCTACTAAAGGAATAAGTACAGACGCTTCGAAGAGAACTAGAAAATTGGAAGGAGGCATGCAGGAAGTAGGTAGAAAGGAAGCTGCACACACTGGTTGAAGCTGTAGACCAATTAGAAGGATCACTTCCTGCTGAGGATGGTGAGGAGGTAGAGAGAGTGGTCTACCCTGTGTGTGGGGAGATCTTTAACCAGTTAGGCAACAAACTCAAAGTTTGTGCCTTTGTGAAACAACAACCCATACCGGCAGCTGTGGAAGAACAAGGACAAGAAGCACCTAAGGTGGAAGTGAGGGATGTAGAAGAAATGGAAATAGAAATGATCCTTGGTACATAAAAGGGGGAAAATGAATAATTACAGTCACAACCGGTAGAAGAAATAGAAGTGCTCCTCGGACAATCTGATTGGAAGGATAGTGAAGCTCCCCAAGAGAAACCTCAATAAATGGAAGCAGTAGACAAATAGGGTGCTAATACACAAGAACTAATATCCTCAAACATTCTTGTTGAAGTTGCCACCCAAATTAGGGCAGATGAACCGGAGACTGAAAATATTCTTGATTTTAACGAAGAAGTCTGTGTTGTGACTCCTGAACCATCTCGGGGTACATAATTAATAGAGATAGAACCTCAGCAGTAGGATAATGATGAAGTTGACCAGGATGTTGTCACACAAGAACCAACATCTTTAGAAATTTCTGCTGAGACTCTCATGCAACAAGAAGAAATGAATCATGAGGTGGACATAATTCTTGATCCAGATCTAGGAGAGGATGAACAAATGCAATCACAGTCCTCAGGGGATACTGAAATTCTCAAAGAACAACTTCATATTGCAGAGGACATGGAAGTAACTCAAGAACAACCCCAGCAGCATGAAAAAATAGAAGGGCAAGGATCGGACACACAAGAACCAGTAGCCTTGCATATCCCTTTCAAAGATGTAGCTGAAAATCAAGTAGATGTGGAGACTAAAATTCAGGAAGAGGTTGTTACACAAGAACCAACACCTTCACAATTGGTTGCTGAGGTTGCTGGAGGAGAATTTCAAGAAGAGGGTGCTGTTACACAAGAACCAACATCCCCATAAGTTATTTCAGAGGCACCTATACAAGTTGAGGTTGCTGTGGGAGAATTTCAAGGAGAGGATGCTGTTACATAAGTACCAGCATCCCCATAAGTTATTGCAGGAGTACCCATATAGGCAGTGCAGAATGTTCAAGTTGGAGCATCAGATGGCAAGGTATGGACTCAATTTTCACAAAATTTTGTCAATCTAGATTCTAATAATGAAGATCGTACTGAAGATGAAGGGATCCTGAGGTTGATCAAAGAGCTCTCACTCCTAATAATAGAAGTGAGGAAGTGGAAGAGTCAGGTGGAGAGGTATCGAGAAGGAATGGTTCCCCTTGCCGAATATAGGAAGACCATCAGGGAATTGAGCGAAAGATGGGCAGAAGAACTAATGTTCTAGATATTTCACTGGGAAGAGATACACAAAGAACTAAAGGAGCTGAAAAAGTTCAAACCCATGAAGGTGGAGAAATACCAACTGTACACTCTCTCCCAAGAACTGTTAAGTACCAGAGCACCATCCTCCTCTTACCCTGTGTTCTTATTTTAATAGTTCATTTGGTTTAAACTAAAGGCTGTAAAGGAAGGGAGACCTGATGAAATAGCAACCTTAGCTAAATTTCTGGAAACATTTCTGGAAAGTAATTTTGTTGAGAAGAACTTGCTTTGTGAGATTTATTTACATGAGCTGGCTTGTCCCTTGGACTGCCATTCAAATCCTGCCCCTTTCTTAGGTGCATTCAGCTGAGGGCTTTTGCCTCCTTTGTTAGCAATCATGTTCAGTGGGAAAGATCCTTCCAAACTTTTTCTCATAATGAGTCACACTCTAACCTTTGGGTTCGAAGTGAACCTCAATCCCGTCATCTTCTTCGTCTTCTCCTTGCTCAGTAGCAGCGTAGGCTCACATGTCCCATCAAAACTTAGCAGATGGTGGAACTTCAAGAAAAGGTTATCTATACCCGTGTCAGCTAGATTTCCAAGCATCAACAATTGTCTTTGGAAGGCAGCCAACATAGATGGTAGGCTACCTCTTCAACCTTGAAGAATAGAGACCCCTACTATTATAGGAATTTTAAACATGGACTTTCCAGGGTTGAGGGATATGTGGGTTGTATAAAGGAATGTGGAGTTAATTGGTCGGGACTCAAATTCAAATTCCCTCTCATCTGGTGGCCAACAAAACCATACAGGGAAGATTTCTCATTGAAAAAGGAATAAGAGAAGAGGTGTTGAAGATATTGGGTTGTCTATAATGGATTTTGGGAAGAACATGGATCACATGAACTCCCTTATAACTTTTCCTCTCTCCATGAACAAAGCACAATGCCAAATTCAGATTCAGACTAATGGAGCTTGTTGCATAGGGACATACAACATGACAGTTGGGGGGAGATGTTGGGCCCAAAAATGACCCCATTTTGACCACATTTACCTACCCCTTTTTTCCTTAACTTACTCCATTATATGCACCAAATAGATGTTTTCCTTCACTTGATCCCTCAATCCATACAGGTATGGTTAATTATTTTTTTATCTTATTAATACTTATGATTGTTGTAATCAAGACTCTATATCTTGGATTATGCTAACATATGGTGATTTTATAAAGATAGTTTGAGATGTAAAGGATATAGGTGTAGCAGGCTAAATGAGTCAAGAGAGAGATGGACATTCATTTTTATGTTGATCGCCATCGATTCCATCTTTATACAAGGGACGCAGTCAAAGGTTACTATTCCACGCAAGCTGTACAAGGGTGGCTGCAACAGACTCAGATGCAACAACGCGCCGCTGCTCGACGGTAGCTACAACTGATGGAGCATCTTCTAGATTGATCATGTTATCCAATTATTGGCTTGAGTAACAAACTTCCTATATTTTCTGCTTATATCTTGCCCACAGTTGTAACAACATATCATAAATGGGGCAGCCTGAAGATCAGAGATCTTCACGACTACCCGATATCAGTGGGTAGAAGTTATGATTGTGAATGTATAAATATTGGAAACTATTCCGAGCAAGGGGTTGGAAAATTATTAATCTTATTGTATAAGCTATGACATCAACTGTTCATCCTACCGTTTAATACAAGGAGTGTGATTCTTCAGATCTCGACGTTTAACTTGTGTTAGCTTTCGACGTCTCTATTCGAAGGCTGGGCCAGCCTTCCTACAGAGATTGCTGAGTTAATTAGGCATTTAAGTTATTCTATTGTGTGGTGTGAATGTTGTGGTAATTACATTCTTTTACAGTAGCTGCAACAACAATGAACTTATTATGTGCTCCCTTGAATGATCTATATTTACATTTCCTGTAAGCTGCAGCGGTGTGGTGTGATAGTCGACTGTGTAGGTTAATTTCCATTTATGCAATTGTGTGGTAGCTGTAACAGTTAGGCTCATCCCCAGTTTATTTCCATTTACTTGTCTTCCTTGGATTGTGTTAATTTAGTCAGATTGGAGTCATACTTGTTGGTTCAATTCCTGTATTCTCAATTCTTAAATTAATGATTGAAGTAACTAGTTTTGATGGATCTTTATGTAGTCTGGTAAATTAGGATTTAACTTTCTGCAAAAGTAAGTCTAGATGGTTATTTCCTGTTCTGTCCATCCCCGGATTGGAGTTGTAGGAAGGTCATTATAATTCTGAATTCTTAGGTAGATGATTTCAATTAGATTAATGATGGGAAGAGTTTGACTGAACATATAAGTAGGGAAATTTATTCAGAGTATCAACTACTTAGTGTTTAAGCATACACAGTGCAAATTATCTTTGAAATAAAAGACTTCCGTGGGTTGACAATTTATATTGAGCCTTCTGCATGTTATGTTTTAATTAACTAGCATATAGAGGTCCCAACAGTTCTGTCATTTTCTTATTGATTTAAATTGCAATTATCTTATTATTTGCAAGGTTAAGATGCATGCTACAAATAAATAATGGTAACATAGATATAGCACATTAGATCAATTTTCCCAACCCTCTTCAAGTTTTGTATTAGTGACGTGTTAACATAAGTTTGACTACTCTACATTCTAGATATCCACTCAATCTCCTTTCTTGCTTCAAACCATTCATTTTTTATTGATTTACTAATTTAGTGATATGATTATGCTTATGAGATCATAGTGATAAACCACTAGTGCAACTACTGAACCAAAAAATTTCAATTCTTTCAAAAGATCGATTCAATTTCAATTTCTATTTGTACCCAATTCTCATAACTAATTATTTTACCTCCAGATTGTCACACAAACTGCATTTGATAAGCAATTTGGTTATGTCATTCTCTTCTACTTTTGTTCTTGTGTATGTGACTAGATCTGATATAAATAAAAATATCACAAATATTCATCTTCTTCAATGCCACTTAAAAATTCAAACATGCTACTAATGCTAACAAAACTACCAAACAAACCCTTCCCATTTCCATGGTAAGCAAGATATCCATCAGAGCTATGAAGATTTTGAAGTATCTATTCTTGATCTAAGAGTTCATTTTCGAAGTCGTGGGATTTGCTGCATGGTTGTAGGCTTACTTCTATCTCATTATAACTCCACTGGGTAGACACTATGTGAAATCTGTAGGCAAGTGTCGTAGTGGAGAAAATGGGTTCTTACTAGGTTTTAGGCACTAGTGTGAGCTAGGGTTTCTATGTGAAATGTGTACCCTTCTATTTAGGCTCTACATATGTTCGACCAAAATAAGGTATCTCCACACAGATTGAACACTGAAAGCAATCACTCACACAAACAAATCATAGATCAACACACTGATGTTTTATGTCATTAAAATCCTCAAAGAGGGAACTAGTCCATGACCCCAGCCAAATAACTACTTAAGTAAATATATTAAAGCGAAAGGAAACAATATTTATATATAAGTTTATCACAATCGATCATCAAGCAAATGAATCTCCATGCTCTTTAAATAGAGATCATGGGTTAATTAGGTGTTAAGCCACAAATCAATAGTCAATAAGATCGAGGTGAAGATGAATCTTCAGATCACTTTATGCTTAGAACATATCATGATTGTTAGATTACATCAGTACAAATGCATACTAAAGAAACACACTTTACTTCAAGACACATTAGGCCAAGTTGATATAAACTAACTTCTAAATGTCTAAATATCCTAACATCTCCCCTTAAGAACAACTTGAGATAGGCTTGAAGGGTATACAAAGGTGACACAATAAGAGAAGGAAGGAGGCATTAGATCATATCCTCCCTTAATGACAAATTCTTGAACTCCTAACATAGATCAAAGTTTAGAAAACATCGCTTCTATAAGAGACTTTGTGAAGATATCCAGACTTGATCATTTATAGGGAATGATAACAACTTGAGAACGTGATCCTGAATATGCTTTCTAATCAAGTGCATCTATAGCTTAATGTGTTTGTTTCACTGATGCTGAACTGAATCTTTGGTGAGATTGATGGCACTTTGATTGTCACACCATAGGGTAGTCGGATGTTGCTGTTGGAATCTAAAATATGAAAGGATATGTCAAAGCCATAGGGCTTCTTGACTTGCATTAATTGTAGCTCAATGCATTGATTTTGTTGAACAAAGAACAAGAGCTTGTTGTTTATTATAAGCCTGAATGATAGGTATGAAACCAAGACTAAAAACATAACCTACAATATAATTTCAATCATGAGGTTCACCAACCCAATTGAAATCAATGAAGCCAACCAATAAGGGAGTCCATCCTAAATTGCAATGAATCCCAAACTAAAGTGTACCCCATATATATCAAAGTATCCTTTTTATCACCTTCACATCACTATCATGGGGCGTTTCATACACCAAGCAACAATACCAACAACAAAGGAAATATTAGGATGGGTATGAATCAAGTACAAAATAATACAAACTAATTGATAGTACAAGGTGGGATTAACTTCAAGGGTAGTGTAGTTGGCATAAATTTTGATTCCAGATTACTTTCAGAATCATCCATGTGAAAGAAACGATGAAGGGAACAAGCATACTTAGACTGAAATAAGAAAAATTTCTTCGTTGGTTTGCAAGACTTGGAGGCCAAGAAAATAATGTAAATGTCCCAAGTTAGTCATTTCAAATTTCTGCTTTAGATTTCACACAGGCTAAAAGTTTAGGATCACTACCAATAAGAATAAGGTCAACAACATATATAATAAGGATTATGAGACGGTTTCTTACTTTCTTGGTATAGACATTGGGGTAAAAAAGACATCTAGAAAAACCGGTATAAAAAAGAAAGTTATCCATTTTGGCATACGAAGCTTGAAGAGTTTGTTGAAGGCCACATGTTTCTGAAGGTGACAAACAAGGCTACAGTCATTTTGAAGTTAGCCAAGAGGTTGTTATATATAAATTTATTCTCACAAATCCCCATGAAAATGGTCTATTAACTATCCATTTGATGGACATCCCATTTATGTGAAGTAGCAAGGGAGATAATAAGATGTATAGAGTTCATTTTTGGCAAAAAGGGAAAAGGTTTCATTATAGTCAATTCCTTCAACTTTGGAAAACCCTTTGGAAACTAACCTTTTCTTAAGTCTTTCAATGCTTCCATCTGATTTTTCAATACACTCATTTACATTTGACAAGTTTTATTCCTTCCAGAAGAGGTACATGATCTCGAGTATCATTCTCCATTGAGGAATGGTATTCTTCATTCATAGTTGTGTCACAATCTCGATGGCCAGAATATTATGCAAATATATTTAGATCATGAATATTTGATACTTGAGCCAAATATAAAAGGTTTGTTGGAACTATGAACATGTTCAATGTAGATCTATAGACGTTGACCACTAGGATCATTGGAAGATCATTAATAATTTCTCATGATGAACATACCCATGTAAGAAATGGTAGTGATGGTCAAATTCATGTTCAACGAACCCAGCTGGAGGAACATGAGCAGGAAGAGGTGAATTTTCATCCTCATTATCATATATGAAGAAGAAATCCTACTCACAAGCAAAGAAGTTGGGAATAGAAGGTGGCACAATCGTTGTTGTGTAGAATCTGATCCTATGACTAGGGTGAGGTCACCGACATACTATAGGTTGAGTAGAGATTGGTTAAATGATCAGTTCTAGAGGCTTAACTCAGACTCCTATAAAGGAAAATAAATCATACTTCAAGTCTCAAGCAAGCAAAGAAAATTAGGGAAGAGAGAGAGAGAGAGAGAGAGAGAGAGAGAGAAATAAGAGGTGCACCTTGTTTATGAAGGTTGATCCTCTATTGTTTAGGAAAACACACCCTTATAAACTAGGGCCTCTGGGGTTACCAACTTACTAAGCTAGACTTGCAGACAATCATCCATGTAGAAATTGAAATAGGAATAGGAAGAAAACTTAGCAAACCTGGTTTATGACGGTTGATCCTAACTTTTCTTCTCCTCTTCCAGTTGCTTCCACAACTTCCAAGGTTTCTACAAACACCTACAAAGAACAAGTTCTTCCTGCAAATATCTTATATATATATCAATGGTTATTGAAATAACATATTCATAATGAAACTATAAGATAATTAAGAAATCAACATATACAAGAGTGCACAATGTTGGAAGAAGAACTTTCTTTATTAATAAACATATATGGTGAGATTACAACCCAAATTCTAAAACAAGGACTCCTTTGCAAATCGAGGACACTGAGTTTTGCTGCTCTAAGATGTCTGAGGCATACCACCAACATAACTTTGCTCTTCTAAGAATTATTGATTATCCCCATCCCATTCCCTCTATTTATACATGAGGTAAAAGAGAGGTTTCGATGGTTTCGATGGTTGAGACAATTGAGATAGTTATAATTAAGGGCTCAACTATTCGTGACTAATCATGTTTTATATTTTTAAATTCAAATTAAGGTACACGTAAGTATTGATATAGGAAATTCATGTATGACACACTCCTTGCTTTAAGGAAACCCACGTGTTCAATGTACACATGAGTTGCAATGTACATACTCGCGTGTGACACACTGGTTGCTGTGCAAATAGTCGCATGTGCAACCCTAATGTCCAAATAAAAATATATTCAGCTAGTCAGGAGATGATATATCAACAGTCATGCCCATCTATATAGTGTTTTGGCTACTTCAATCCATTTTGTCCTTTTGTGTCCCGACATATTGGATGTCAATACTCAGATGGAGACGTGTCATTTTACATAATAACAGATGCTCCCTAATGTGTGAGGTTAGAGGGAAGCGATGGCCGAAATACATTACAGTCTTTAATCTTGGAGAAATCAAATATCCAAGGCAGCAGAGGGGACACCTGAAACATATACATATCAAAGTCATATACAAAATCATATTCGAGGATGCCATGTTCAATATAATGGAACACCAACTCCTTTACAATATTTGATTACATCATATGATACGGGTAACAAGACCACACATATTACAAAGGTGGATCAAAGACACAATATATAATGACGAGTCTTCAAAAATCTAGAAACTGTGTAGCTGAACATAACACAATATTGCACAACTTAGTTTATAAAAGTGAACCTAAGGTCTTCATCGAAATCCAAAGGAACCAGTACAATCCCTACCATGTGAATAGATGTGTTGAAGTCGAACATGGAAGGAACTCAACAAAATGCCAGACAGTGAGTGAAATCGACAACTAAAGCAGAGGAGTTCATGAATAATGGTAGTGAATCCTAAGGTACTATCATCAAAACTCTAGGTATTCGTCTTTAGGAAGTGCCGATGAGAAACCGTGCTGTGATGAGGAAGGCAATGAATCCTCCAACAAATCATAAGAGTGACTAGGCACTGGATACAGGAAGGTAGACACAATTAATACTCATATAGGATAATGGTGGGATCAATATAATAATCAGATGAAGGGACAAATCCTTGAACAATGAGCACAACATAGAGATGACCCAAGACAACTTTTAACTTGTAGATAGAACAACTAGACTTATCTGATATGTGGGAGACATGATCAGATTCCCCATGTTTAAAGGACAAGTGGAAGAGTAAAAACTTGAAGTAATAGTTGAGCTGAAAGTGTAAACTGAGACATGAGTATCGAAAAGTTCAGAGAGTGCCACAACAGAATTTGAGCCCAAAATCTGACGGCTGCCATGTTTGAAATTCGACAATAACCTGTCGGTAATTCGACAACCTCAATTTTTTTTTGTCGTCGGTGGTATAACGTTGGATATTCAACGATATGACAATACTCGTCGATTTTTCAACGTACTAAGATGAAAGCTTTCACCACTAAGTCATCAAATGTCCGACGCCTTCTCGTCGAAACTCCGACTTCCTCCTCGTCAAAAATCTGACTGACCCTCTTCAAAACTCCGGCTTTTCCTTGTTGAATGTTAGACAGTTCTTCTCTAAAAAAATTAGTATTATGTCGTTGAATTAAAGGAATGGTTCATTGAATTTTCGACACTTTCTCGTCAAAATTCTGACGGTCTTGCTTGTCGGAGCTATGGCTGCCTCATTGGACGAGGCCACAGGTCATCAGAAAATAGACTAGATGTTGTTGAATTTGCGACGAGTTCTCGTCGGTTGTCTGACAATTTCTCTTGTCGAATCTTTGGCAACCTCGTTGGACGTGGCCACAAGGCGTCGAAAATTCAACGGGAGTTTGTATAATTAGAAAAAATATTTTCAGTGGTTGCACTAGGATGATGGAATATTTCACAAATTTCAACAAAGAACAAACATCAAATGCCTAAACAAAGAACAAAAATTGTTGGAATATAATCCGTCGGGATTATACAATATGTAAATAGTGTAAATATATTCTGAATGTGAATAGTCATGTAGGAATATGAATAGGTTGGTCGGAAGTTGAATCACAACCGACATATGATTTGTATAAATATATGCATTAGCAATGGAATAAGATGAATCGGGAGTTATTTACCTAACAGTGGTATTAGAGCACCACCTGCCATAACTCCTCGTTGCATTTCAGTCCTGGAATTCTGCCTGCTAGACATTCGTTCTGCCAAATACGTTTCAGGCTGCCTGCTCCGTCAGTCTGCCAGTCGCACGCATTGTATGCGTTATTCTCTTGGAGACCTACCTAACCCTAATTTTGCACCAACGCTTCATTTTCTCATTTGAGAGTTACCACTCTGCTGCAACTCAATTTTTCTCATAGCCCCATTGCGCTACCTGCTGAGATACACTGCACACATTCTGCAGACAGGCCTCAGCTGATTGAGAATATCCAGACCTGAATTTTTGCATGGTTTTTGGTCCATCATAAGACTGATCCCTGGAGAGCTTACGCCTGGGACGGTTTGGTGTATGCAAATAGCATTCATTTTCTGATCCCACAAAGAAGCTATCCTGTTCGTGACAAGGAGTACCAATCACGCTCCCTGCCCCCGTTTTCTGTCAATGATGATGAGTTTGAATGGTCTGGTTCTTGCATGGGTTGTATAAGCACTGAATTCAGCCACACACAATAGGATGAGATATTCTCCACACCTGCATTGAGAAGACCTTGACCTTCTATCTCCACCCATAGCCCGGTTGTCATAGAAGACATGTGTTTTTTATTCAAATTTGGGTAGAATCCAGATGGTATGAGATGCGATTTCGCTGGATATTGAATTTGTGTTGTTTGCTGTGACTGCGTTGAAGGTTGAAGTCATGTTGAAGCCTGTTTGCGTTGAATATTGAATATGTCTGGGTTGAAGACTGCGTTAAGACTGTTCTCTTCAACTGCATAAAGACTCGCACCATTGCTCAGTCACGTGAAGGCACTCTTTTGATGCTGCATTGAACTGCTGCGTGAAGGCACTCTTTTGAAGGAACACTTAGTCAGTCACATGGAGGAATATACATTTTGAAGACTGCATTGACAAGAAGCTTGATTGGATCTGCGTGAAGGTAAAAAGTTGCAGACTAGATAAAACCTAATTTTTACCCTAATTTATGCCCTATCTTGTGCGTGGAGTCTTTCTGGAAATGTCTGAAAATATTTTCATATTTATGAATGGTGTGGCTGCTGTATGAGCCTGAGCTTGCTGTATGAGCCGCGACTATGAAGATTGTTTTGAAGATTGCGACTGTGAAGAATGTTATGAATAGTGCGACTGTGTTGTATGAGCTGTGATTTCCATGTGAAGATTGTTGCTACAAAGTTGGTGAATAATGATAGAAGGATGAAGACTCATGTTTTTTATTTGCCTGAAGAGTGAATCCTTTGAATCTCGATGACTGCACTGTAGGTGAAGATTCACACCTTTGAGTGGAGGTAAAATATTTTGTGACCATTGGGTTGCACATACCCTAACTTCTGTCCAAACTTATATGCATAGAGTTTGTCTACAAATATTTACCTAATATGGATATTGTATGAGCTCGAGAGCATGTCTTATGTATGAACCTACGAAGGATGAGTGTGAGCCATGACCTTTATAATGAGTTGTGAATGATGTGATTTGAAGAGTGTAAAAGTGTTGAGAACCCACTCTGCTATAATACATTGTATTAATATTGCATCTTTTCATAATATGTTTTGAGTTGTTCATGTAATAGCACTCTAAAAGCAAATGATATAGAGTTGCAAAATTAAATATAAAGCAGCTGCAAGATTGTTTTGATAGGGCTGTAGAATTATTTGTATAGGCTGCAGAATCATATTGTAATTTGTAAAGGAGCAGGAATCTAAACCTGCATCCCATATCTTTTTCTAAGCATTCTGTAAGTTACAGTTTCCATATTAGAGATGCACTCTTTGGCATCTATTATTGGTGCTTCCCTTGCTGGCAATGACCAATCCAATGACCATCCAAAAGGAGAAAGGAACAAGAGAGGCAGAGGAAGAAGAAATTTCAGCAAAAGATCAGAGTTGCAGTGCAAGCGTTGTGGAAAGACTGGACACACATCAGATCAGTGTTGGGATTCGTGGGACTCCATCAAAGACAGACATAACCAGAAGAAAGATGACAATAAAAACCAAGATGCTAGTAAATCTTCTGATTCTGCTCATTGTATTGTTGCACATTGTAATCTTGGAATTAATGAAATGACTTCACTTTCATCTTACAAAGATTGTTGGATGCTTGATACTGGTGCAACATCACACATGACTTTTAGAAAAGACTGTTTTGAAGAACTTAATGAAACAATAAATGGCATAGTTTACTTTGCAAACAAGTCTAGTCTTAAACCAAAGGGAATGGGCACCATTCGGCTGAAGATGCCTGGATTCCATGATTTCTTATTGAAGAATGTTCTTTATCTTCCAGAGTTGCAGAGAAGCCTGTTGTCCTTGGTGGAGATTCGACAGCAAGGCCATTCCATCCACATGTTTGATGGAATCGTAGAAACAAGAAAGTCCTCTGACAACCAAGTCATCATGACTGGATACAAAGATGGGAAGCTGCTCAAGCTAAAGGGTTCATCTGCAAGAGTTCAAAACTATGCCTACCTCTCTCAGCATGGAGAAGGTAATTTGTCATCAAGTTTATTGTGGCATGCAAGATTTGGTCATTTGAATTATAACAGTCTTCGTTTGTTGAGAAAGAATGGTGTATTTGGTTTGCCCACCATTCCCAAAGAGAAGAACACATGTGATGCATGTATATTAGGGAAACACAGTAAGCTTCCATTCCATGAATCTAATTTCAGAGCAAGTAGAAAATTAGAATTAGTGCATTCTGATTTATGTGGCCCAATGCCAACTCCTTCTGCTAATGGGAATAAGTATTTTATGACCTTTGTTGATGAATACTGAAGAATGTGCTGGATTTACTGTTTAAAGACAAAATCAAAAGCATTTCAAACATTCAAAGACTTTCATGCATTGATAGAAAAACAAGCACAATCTAAAATTGGTACACTTTGTACTGACAATGGGAAAGAATACACTTCAAATGCTTTTGAAGATTATCTTCGTCAACATGGAATTGCACATCAGACTACCGTTCCCTACAATCCTCAACAAAACGATGTAGCAGAAAGAATGAACAGAACCATAATGAATATGGTTTGCTCAATGATGTTTTTTGAGAATGTAAAACTAATGTTTTGGGGTGATGCAGTGAAATGTGCAGCCTATTTGAGAAACAGAAGTCCCTCAAATGCTCTTGATAACAAGACTCCACATGAAATGTGGTTTGGCCATCTCCCTTCAGTCAGGCATCTCAGAGTTTTTGGTTCCACCTGTTATGCCTTGATTCCAAAGGAGCAAAGAAACAAGCTTGGTGCTCGAAGCAGAAAATGCATTTTCCTGGGGTACGAAGAATACTCCAAGGAATACCGTCTGTATGATGAGGTAAACAAGAGGTTTGTTATTTCCAGAGATGTCATTTTTCTTGAAACTAATAAAAATGACCAGTCCATTGAGAGACAACTTGATCATTTGGAAAAATATCCTCATCCAAAGAAATATTCTGAAAATGAATATGAAATTCCAAACCTTGAAGGGGGGATTCCTATTCTGGATCAACCTTTGGAATTTCCATATGAAGCACCAACTCCCCCTCATGAAGAAGTTCTTGCTACTTCACCTAACCAAGAGGTTCAACTGGATGATGTGATTGAGAGAATTGGAAGACTCTCAATCAATGATGAAGCACCACCAGCTGATCAACCAGGAACATCACGGAAGATTCCTAAATGGGCCACAAAGACACTTGAAAGTGTCCATCCAGATGAAGTTGGAAAGACGGGAACGAGAAGTTCGAAAAGACATGAAGATGGAGGAGAAGCAGATAATTCAGGTGATAACATGGATGTATCATTTGATTGTGAATTTAATTTATCTGCTAAATTTGAACCAACTTCCTTTGAAGAAGCTTCTACTCGAGTTGAGTGGAAAGAAGCTATGCATAATAAGTATGATGCACTCATGAAGAATGGAACTTGGAAGCTGGTTGACCCTCCAGTTGGAACCAAACCAATTGGCTGCAAGTGGGTGTACAAGAACAAATACAGATCAGATGGCTCACTTGACAAGCACAAAGCGAGGCTTGTAGCAAAAGGTTATGCACGGAAAGAAGGAATTGACTATGAAGAAACATTTTCTCCTACAACAAAATGGGCTACCATCCGTACCTTACTCTCTTTAGCTGCTTAGAAAGGGTGGAAAGTTCATCAAATGGATGTGAAGACTGCTTTCTTGAATGGATACTTGAAAGAGAATGTCTTCATGTCTCAGCTAGAAGGCTTTGTTGTGAAAGGAAAAGAAAAAAAGGTATGCAAGCTTGTCAAATCCTTGTATGGCCTAAAACAAGCGCCTCGCGCATGGTATGAAAAGTTAACCGAGCATATTTTGAAGTTAAATTTGAAACATTTTGATCTTGATGATGCAACACTGTTTATAAAGAAAGTTGGAAGATCTGTTGTGTATCTTGTGGTGTACGTAGATGATCTTTTGATGACAGGGAACAATGAGAGATATATAGCATCCATAAAGAAAGATTTGAAAAAGATATTTGAAATGACAGATATGGGACATCTCCACTATTACTTAGGAATTGAAGTCACTCAACATCCTAAGTACATATTCCTATCCCAGAAAAAATATGTTGGAGAACTACTAAACAAATTTTGCATGACATAATGCAACCCTATCTCTACTCCAATGGAACAGAAAATGAAGCTCACATCAAGCGAAGGAAAATAATTTGAAGATGCAACCAAGTATCGACAACTTGTAGGAAGTATTATCTACCTTACAACAACTAGACCAGCTATTTCTTATGTTGTTGGTATACTTTCAAGGTTCATGCATAAACCTTGTGAAGGACATTGGTCAGCTGCAAAAAGAGTTCTAAGATACTTGAAGGGGACTCAAGATGTTGGACTCAAGTACTCTAAGGTGGATGAATTCAAACTTATTGGGTAATCAGACTCAGATTTTGATGGCGATAAGGAGACATGAGTATCAACTTCTGGATACACTATGAGTCTTGGATCAGCAGCTGTCTCATGGAGATCACGCAAACAGTCAGTTCCGACAGATTCAACAACATAAGCAGAATATGTGGCTGTAGCTTGTTGAGGCCCAGAAATTCGCAGGCAACAACAGTAAGGGATTCTCCCCAGTCGACGTTCCCAACTAGCCCATGACTGTTTGGAATGGGGAATCCATCCGGTTTGCGGTCCGGCTACCGTAGGTCAGAGTAACAAAAACAAAGGCTTTATCAGTTGCGGCCCGGTCCACCGTGTATTTTGTATTTTTTGACTTAATGTATGATATGCAAGTGCCTAATTAACCATGCAGGGTGATAAGATGTAGGGAGCAGTCACAACGTGATGCGCAGGTTCTTACCTCTCGTCTTAGACTCACTAGCATCTAAATCACATACAACAAGAACTTAAAACTACCTACCTAATCTATCCCTAGGGAGTAGGATTATCATTCACTGGTGAGTAATATATTTTGTACATGCGTAATGAAAAGTTACAGATAGCTGACACTTCTTTCAAGGCACATGAATAATTGCAGATTTTTGAACAACCAGTTAGCCAATTGTTTTATGAACAACATTCATTACTCACAGTGGAAAACATCACAAAATATACTGAAAAGCATTCAACAAGAACATAGGTTCAGGAAATTAAACACTCTCACAGTTAATGAAACATAGCTGAAAACGAAATAGTTCCCCTTCAACATTGTTCATTTGATCACATTGATACATTCCACAGTTCGCTTTATCCAGCTGACAAAAGTTGCAGTTTCTGATTGTAAAATGAAATAGTTCCTCTTACAAGCAAATGGTTTACAAGTTTTTCCCAGGAAAAGTCCCCTTCCATGTTCTATATTTACAATATTTAAACTACACAGCAGATCGTTTGGGATGCCCCCAAGCGTGTGACTTTCCAGTCCCTCGAACGTTTCAAATTCTCCTTCAGGCCGCTTTGTCTTCCCATTTTATTTTCTGTGAACGTTCATCTTCTGATTAGTAACTGATAGATCTTTCTAGTCTGTGCCTTTGCTGTCATTCGTTTCGTCCTTTTCTTCAGTCCTGAGGATCACGGTTTGAATTTTTCCAAAACTGCCTAGATGTGCCTTCGTGTTGCGTTTTCCTGAAAAGTCCTTCAATTCCACCTACGATCCATCAAAGTGTATCATTCATGGGGTTTACATTCTAAGCAAAACGTAAAAAAACAACAACTAAAACCGGCTAATCCATCGGAAATGGCCAGGTGCACCACTACTTCGTTTATCTTACAGGTTCGCAATCATCGGATGCTCAGAGCGAGGATATCGGGAGCTAAAAATCCCACCCTAGCTGCAACGGTGGAGGATAAAGAGGTTACGGGCACGTGACCCGAGGGCAGGAAAAACTCTTCAATCGGCAGTCAGAGGATAATAACATCAAAATCCCAAAAGCTTTGCCTAGCCGCAATGGTGAAAATGAAAGGCTACAGGAACGTGACAATGGGTGGGAAAACTCAGTCGCAAATCCGAAGGATAATTACATCGGACACTAAATGGATTTCCTAGCCACAACGGTGGAAAAGACATAAGCTACAGACAAGCAAAACGCGGGCAGGAAAAGGTAGTCGGAAGTCGAAAGACATTTAAATTGGAAGCTGAATGACTTTCCCAGCCGCAACGGTGGAAGAGAAAAACTATGGGTCTGCGACAAAAAGGGGTCAACACACATCGACAGTCGGATCTCTTTACGCTTCGGATACTAAGCCGCTTTGGGAGCCGCAACGACGGAAGGGAAAAGGACAAAAGCGGCTGATTTAACATAGTGTGACGCCCAATTTAACAGAAAAAATAAGTGTTTTGGACAGCTTCTCACACTCAACACAGACAGAAACCTGTTGTACCTCCGCCACGGTGACCCACAATAAAAAACACCTGGTTCGATCAACAATCGAAACAAACTTTAGAATCTGCAACTCACCATAAATTCCAGACGCAATCAAAATTCGAACCTTGGGCGAGAGTTAAGCTTTTTCAATCATCTAAAATTAAACACGACCAAAAACTCAAAGGATCCAATGATTAAAACAAATGCAAAATCATGAGGAGGGGCCCAAAATTTAAGAAATTTGGGAAGAACGGTTGCGGCTGCAACAATTGGCGATTACCCGGTGAACCTAGATCTCTGGGCGATTAATCTTTGAGTGACAGACCGTTTAACAACAAATGCATCCTATTGAATTCTTCCAGCTATCTGGATTTCTCAAGTGCCGGAAGTGTGTATCTTCAATCATTGATAATAGTTCCATTTGGGAGAGTGGAAACCAAAATTTTCAATTCCAGATAACTTTGTTGAGGCCAGACGATGAGTTTCATTATTACCTTTGTCTTCAGGTGGCTGATAGCTTTGGACACCACAGGATAGTAGCATATGGTAAACAAAAATATTCATTTGTTCCTCATTCCCATGCCATTTTAGCACTTTTTGTGCTTTTGGACTTTTGTCCCTTTTCATATGAGTCCTCCTGCATGCCTTTCTTACTGAATTTTAATTCAGGATCCTCTATCCCATAGTGTCCTTTTGTGTGAGCGGTGTACTTCATGTTTCAGCTCACGGACGGAGGGGATCTTTCGGCAATTTAGTACTTATGATTCAGCATCTGCTTTGATGCATGATGCTTTCATAGGAGTTTTTTTATTCTTATTTGCCTTTTGGCATTCGTTTCTTGGCATGGGATCATTTATATTTAATATACTGTTCACCTTGCTCCTTTCCATGGGTCCTCTGCTGTCGCTCCTTAGAACATTTTAAGTGTGAGGTGGATGGAGCCTAAACATAGTATTCCAGACTCTTCGAATCCGGTTTATTTCACAGGGGTTAAGCAGGACTTCAATGCACATAGAGCTTATTTGAGAAAAATGCTAAACTGGAAGAAGTTATTTTAGCAACATCCAGTCTGAAACCCAAAAGTGTTTATCATTCCCAAACATTTTTATGTTCCCCATGCAACTGCGGGTTTGTTTCCTTTATTGAAATCAATAAAACTTAAACTAAAACAAACTGAAAAACATGACTCAAAAGACAGCTAAATAGTTTATTTATATACAAGACAGAAGAACGCAAAGAAGCTAAGGAAAAATAAGGCTTGAGAACCAAACCATTCACTGGTAAGTTCTCTTCCCACCCCTGTAGATCCTGCAACTTATAAGTAGAAGTACCAAGCTTTGCTGCAATCTGAAAAGGGCCTACCCACAACTGCTGGAATTTAGTGTGCTTTCCTTTCTCATCATGGGGGTGATCCCATTTGAGGACTAAGTCTCCTACTTCAAATTCTTTTGTTCCATCTTTATGTTTGTCAAACCATATCTTAACTAACTCTTGTTGTTGCTTAAAGTGTTCTCTGGCTTTAGATCTAGCCTCTTCTGTTTTCAGGAGATTATATATTCTTATTTGCAAAAATTCATCATCTGATCCTCTAGACTCTTGAGCTAGTATGGAAGATGGTAGCATGATATTGGGAGGAAGGATGGATTCTTTACCATAGACAAGGGTATATGGAGATACTCCAAATTGCAGACTTAGGGGTGACTCTATCGGCCCAAAGGGAATTTGGTAATGCTGAGTGCCAACTCCTCTGGTTTCTATCACAATCTTCTTTAAAATTCTAATCAGATTTTTGTTAGAGGATTCAGCCAGGCCATTTCCTTGTGGATAGTAATTAGCAGAATAATGCAATTTTATCCCTTTATCATGAGCAAAAGCAGTCAATTTAATTGATTAAAATTACTTAGCATTATCAAAGACTAACGAAACTGGAACTCAAAACCTGGTCATGATATAATCTTGCAGGAAGCTGATGACTTCGTCTTCATTTATCTTGCGCAGCGGGATAGCTTCGACCCAGCGAGTGAAATAATTAGTAGCGGTCAGAATGTACTTGTGCTGCAGAGAGGAATTCGGTTTTATTTCTCCAATAATATCCAGTCCCCATTGCTCGAATGGCTCTGTGATCATTACAGGATTTAGGGGTGCTGCTGCTTTAGGTTGTGTCCCGCTACACCTTTGGCAAATATCACACTTTCTGACATGTGCGTGTGCATATTTTAAGAGCGTAGGCCAATAGTAACCGGCTCTGAGTATTTTGTGGGCTGTAGTATCTCCTGAATAATGTCCCCCAGCAGGACCGTCATGCAATTCTGACATTACTTTCTTCGCATCTTCCTTTTCTAAGCATCTGAGAAGAATCCCATCATAATTCTTTCTGAATAATACTCCTTCAACAAGTTGATAGGAAGCTGATTTAAGGCGCAACACTCTTCTTTGCTTGGAACTCCAATGTTCTAGCAACAACCCTGCCTGTAGGTAATGCACTAGGTCTCTATACCAAGACTCGGGAGCTGTAAACAAAGGACATACCTCCATTACATGTAATTCGGCTTCATCTTCCCAGGCGTCTTCTTCATTTTTTCCATTTTCAGTCATCTGTTTGCACAACCCTTGTCCTTTAACTATGGATACTGGCTTGAATTCAAGGTCGTACTCTTGAAGAGCTGTTACCCAGTTGCCTCTTCTTTCTCCTAACTCCTTATGTATAAGAAGAGACCTTACAGCTGGGTAGGGGATGATCACCTTGGTTCTATTTTTTAAAATATAAGTCCTGAATTGTTTTACTACTTTGAATACAGTGTAAGTTTGTTTATCAACAACTGGGTAGTTTAATTCAGCCCCCTGTAGACCAGTACTCATAAAGGATATTGGGAATTCATCCCCCCCATCTTCCTTTTGGGTGAGCACAGCTGCTAGCGAATCATCGGATGCAAAGGTATATAAGATAAAATCTCTGTCAAAATCTGGGATTTTTAGGGAGGGTGCGTGTGCAACAACAGTTTTGATTTTGCTGAATGCGCTCTTCTCAATTTTAGTCCACTTGAATAGTGCATTTTGCTTTACCATCTGCTGTAGTGGTTTGACAATCTGAGCAAAATCAGGCACAAATCTTCGCACGAAGTTTATAGTTCCCATAAATGATTGCATCCCCTTTTTATTATGAGGCAAGGGGATTTGTTCAATAGCCTTAATTCTTTCTAGATCTATAGAGATTCCTTTCTTCGAAACTATGTGACCCAACAACTTGCCCTCCGTGACAGTGAACACACACTTCTTAGGATTGAGTGAGATGCCATATTTTCGACAGCGTTCGAAAATTTTCCTTAAGTGAAATGCGTGCTCTTCTCTTTTCTTCGAGAATATTGTAATATCGTCAAGGTAAAATGCAGCACTTTGGCCAATCAATCCATGGAAAGCTATGTCCATAGCCCTCTGAAACATTGCTCCAGCATTTATCAGCCCAAAGGGCATTCTTCTGTAGGCAAAGGTTCCCCATTTGGTCCTGAATGTTGTCTTCAATCTGTCTTCTTCAGCTACTAATACTTGATTGTAGCCAGAGAAACCGTCTAATAACGAAAACAGTTCAGAACCTGAAACCATTTGTAGCAGTTGCTCCATGGGTGGAACAGGATAGTTATCTTTGTCTGATGCACAGTTTAAGTTCCTGAAATCCATGTAGAGTTTGATTTCTCCAGACTTTTTTCTTACTGGTACCAGATTTGATACCCACTCAGAGTGTCAGACCTTGAAAATGATTCTAGCATCCAATAATTTCTTCACTTCACTCTGAATCAGTGGTTCCAATTTTGGATGCATTTTTCTTAACGGTTGCTGATATTGCTTGATGCCTGCTTTGATGGGGATGACATGCTTGATGATGCTGGTGTCGTATGTTTTCAAATCTTCGTACGTCCATGCAAAAACATCTTTATATTGTTTAAATAGACAGATGAATTTGTCTCTTTCTGTTGGTGAACAACATTTGCCGAGATTCACAAATTTGGGATTCGTCTCAGTCCCTAAATTTATCAGCTCGAACTATAGAGATGAGCTGTGGGTCTTCACGTTGGCTGGTCTTCTGAACTTTTAATTTGAATCGAACATTTTTTCTAACGTTCTGACTCCTTTAGGAATGAAATTGTCATATTTCATCTCGGCCTGATGTTCCTCATCATCTATAATGGCCCCTTTAAAGACTTCATCATTTGTCAAGCATTCTATTATTTGCTGATCATCGTCGAACACTCGCGAGTTGGTGATCATATCCAGTACTAAGGGCCTGAAAAGCAGTTCGACAGAACATCGATTATTAGTGGGTACGAGCATAGCGGTTGATGTGGCCAACAGGTCAGCTACTGTGTTTTTAATTCTTGGAATGGAAATAATGTTGAATGCATTAAAACATTTAAGCAGGTCCCATACCTCATTTTGGTAAGCTTTCAAGTGTGGGGAAACACAATGTATTTGATTCCGGATTTGTTTCACAATAATTTCAGAATCCCCAAAAACTTTTAGATTACTTACCTTTAATTCAATTGCTTTCTTTAGTCCCTACACCAGTGCTTCGTACTCAGCTGTATTATTAGTACAATCAAACTCTAATCTACATGAGAGAAAATGTTTATTCTTCTGGGGGTCGATCAGGACACAGCCAGCCCTTGACCCCTCTAATGTCTTAGAGCCATCAAAAAACAAAGTCCAAAAATCACTAACTACTGAAGGTGAATCTATTCCTACTGCTAAGCTTACTATATTACAGTCAATCTCATCAACCTGTGAGAATCAAAGGAGATCAGGCTGGGTGTCAGATGTGTTGCTGGCTTCTTCTGCTTGGTAATTTCCTGGTTCCAACTCAATAAAATAGTTTCCCGATACAGAATCCACTGGTACATTCTTCTCCTCCAGTTGAGTAACATTGTACTTCATGTGAGGTTCTCTTAAAATATTAATCTGGTTCGGACTCCCTTTGTATGGAAACCACAGAGGTGACCAATCAGAGGCGAAATATCCATTTAATTTATCCGACCAATCTCTGCTCAGGACCAGACTGTAAGCGTCTGGTATATTTTCCACCACGATGTTAATAACTTGGCATACTTTGTCATTAGATGCCAGACGGACTAGGACTTCTTCCATCTCACCAATTACCTTTACATCTGTCCTATCCAACTGAACAACCCTCCACGTGGATGGCTTAGGCTGCCCATTTATCTTCTTACATACTGATATTGGCATGACATTAACTGACGCCCCTGAGTCTACCAGACAATTGTGCACGTTATGATTAAAAAGTTCAAACGTGAGGAGGAAAGGTGGATGTTTACTTTTAGACTTACCTCCAACGCTGGTTTCTCCGATTTCTTCTTCTTCCTAAGGCTGATTGTTCGTGGGCAGCTTATCATCCGATGCTTCAAGTGATTTCAACAGTCTTTCTTTTTGCTGCGGCACTTTACACATTTCAAATAGTGGAACATTCACTTTTACCTTCTTTAAATCCTCCACGATGTCATAATCCATCGGCTGCTCAATGGGATGAGGTTTATCAGCATTCATCTTTCCTTCCTCTAGCATAGCCAACGTATTATTCTGCTTCGGATCTTGGATGGTAATAGTGAATTCTGGAATCTTATCAGTGGAGGATTTATTTTGAAATTTCTTTACATTTCTTTGCAGCCTTTTGATCTTTGGTAGAATGAGACTGCTTTCTTTAATTGATCCTTGGCTCCTTGTTGCCACGCTGGTTTCCATAACGTCCTTGTAGCCCTGATTCTTTTCTTCTTCAGCATTAAATAACGAGACAGAATCCCAGAAGACCATGGTTTCCTCTTCTTGTTCCTTTGTTGTCGTAGCATTCTCTTTTCTCTCTTCTTCTCCATCTTCTGTTAATCTGGAATCCAACAGCTAGTTCATGACCAATGCCATCGAGTTTATCCATTGAGGACAATTCTTTTCAGAATGTGGCTGTTGGTGGAAAGTACAAAAAATGTCCATGCCGACCTCTGTTAGATTCATAGATGCAGTATTGTGAGGAGGAGGTTGAGACTGATTATTATCCTCTCTTTTCTTATAATAGGGCCTATAGAACTTTTGTGTTTCCTTTTCTTTCTCCATATATATGATTTTGTTGGAAAGCTTCTGCATCATTTTGGCCATATTTTCCAAATCTGGCGACTTTTCTTCCTTAGGCTTATTAAACAATAAGGCTTTCCTTCCTGCACCTTTCTCTCCTGACTGTTCTGGATAATCTTCAACACTTTCTCTTTCAGCTTCCACTACTTCTGCCTCTTCATAGGTTTCCGTCAAAGTAAGGCTTGGCCCTACCTTTGGAAAACATGGCCAAATCAGGGCCTAAAGCTGAAGTATAATATTCAATCAGAACTTTGTCCGAAGGTCTATCCATTTCAGAAAAATTCTTGAGATAGGCTGCAAACCTTTGTGTGAAACTGTGCACCTTTTCCATTCTTTCTTTCTTTAATGCGCATAGCCCTTTCATGAGGGCCGCATGAGTTTTCTGAGTTGCATACTTACTTCTGAAGATTCTTTTCGAAGGTATCCCAATCAGGGATAGAGTTAGCAGGAAACCCAAAGTACCATGATGCTGCAGCTCCTTTAAGGGTATGCGGGAATAGTCTGCAGACTACATCTTCATACTCCCCGGCCCTTAATCCTTCAATTTCCAAGTAAAAACTTTGTAGGTGATCATCTACTAATATTTTCTCATTTGGGTCGAACTTGAGCAACATCTTGTCAAAGGCTTGAGGTAGGTCGTGTAATGGAGGTGTCAGGTTTAACGGTGATCTGGCTCTCCAAGCAGGTGGTGGATTAGGTGGGTTAGGTGGTGGATTAGCATTTACTCCTGCCATGAGTCTAGGTGGAGATTGAGGAGGTGAGCAAATAGGAGTGCGAGCAGGAAAACTATGAGGGGTATTTGGGCATTCTTGGTTCAAAGGTAGTACAAATTCCTGTAAGGCTGTTTCTACAAGTTCTTCCCAGTCTCCAACCAACACTGAGTCTTCCGCTACAGGATGATCTTTATTTTTATACTCTCTTCTGGGAAATTCAGGGATGATTGGAAATGCTCCAATCTTTTTTACATATGCCCTGGTGTGTCTTCTCAGATCATTAACAATTTCGTTGCCAACAGAATATAGATGTTCTCTTTCTTCCGGAATTGGATTGTGAAACCAACTACTTTCAGAACTGTTGCCGGTGGAATAATCTCGGGAAAACAGGTTTCCTCGGCCAGCCATACACTCGCAGCCCTCCTTTTAGTGCCAAAACTGTTGAGGCCCAAAAATTTGCAGGCAACAACAGTAAGGGATTCTCCCCAGTCGACGTTCCCAACTAGCCCGTGACTGTTTGGAATGGGGAATCCGTCCGGTTTGCGGTCCGGCTACTGTAGGTTAGAGTAACAAAAACAAAGGCTTTACCGGTTGCAGCCCGGTCCACCGTGTATTTTGTATTTTTTGACTTAATGTATGATATGCAAGTGCCTAATTAACCATGCAGGGCAATAAGATACAAGGAGCAGTCACAACGTGATGCGCAGGTTCTTACCTCTCGTCTTAGACTCACTAGCATCTAAATCACATACAACAAGAACTTAAAACTACCTACCTAATCTATCCCTAGGGAGCAGGATTATCATTCATTGGTGAGTAATATATTTTGTACATGCATAATGAAAAGTTACAGATAGCTGACACTTCTTTCAAGGCACATGAACAATTGCAGATTTTTTAAGAACCAATTAGCCAATTGTTTTATGAACAACATTCATTACTCACAGTGGAAAAAATCACAAAATATACTGAAAAGCATTCAACGAGAACATAGGTTCAGGAAGTTAAACACTCTCACAGTTAATGAAACACAGCTGAAAACGAAATAGTTCCCCTTTAACATTGTTCATTTGATCACATTGATACATTCCATAGTTCGCTTTATCCAACCAACAAAAGTTGCAGTTTCTGATTGTAAAACGAAATAGTTCCTCTTACAAGCAAATGGTTTACAAGTTTTTCCCAAGAAAATTCCCCTTCTAAGTTCTATATTTACAATATTTAAACTACACAGCAGATCATTTGGGATGCCCCCAAGCGTGTGACTTTCCAGTCCCTCGAACGTTTCAGATTCTCCTTTAGTCCGCTTTGTCTTCCCATTTTATTTTCTGTGAACGTCCATCTTCTGATTAGTAACTGATAGATCTTTCTAGTCTGTGCCTTTGCCGTCATTCGTTTCGTCCTTTTCTTCAGTCCTGAGGACCACGGTTTGACTTTTTCCAAAACTGCCTAGATGTGCCTTCGTGCTGCGTTTGCCTGAAAAGTCCTTCAAGTCCACCTGCGATCCATCAAAGTGTATCATTCATGGGGTTTACATTCTAAGCAAAACGTAAAAAAAAAACAACTAAAACCGGCTAATCCACCGGAAATGGCCAGGCGCACCACTACTTCGTTTATCTTACATGTTCGCAATCATTGGATGCTCAGAGCGAGGATATCGGGAGCTAAAAATCCCACCCCAGCGGAGGATAAAGAGGTTACGGGCACGCGACTCGAGGGTGGGAAAAACTCTTCAATCGATAGTCGGAGGATAATAACATCGGAAGCCCAAAATCTTTTCCTAGCCGCAACGGCGGAAAATGAAAGGCTACAGGCATGCGACGATGGGCGGGAAAACTCAGTCGCAAATCGGAAGGATAATTACATCGGACGCTAAATGGATTTCCTAGCCGCAACGGCGGAAAAGACATAAGCTACGGACAAGCGAAACGCAGGCGGGAAAAGGTAGTAAGAAGTCGGAAGACATTTAAATCGGAAGCTGAATGACTTTCCCAGCCGCAACGACGGAAGAGAAAAACTACGGGTCTGCGACAAAAAGGGGTCAACACACATCGGCAGTCGGAGCTCTTTACGCTTTGGACGCTAATCCGCTTTGGGAGCCGCAACGACGGAAGGGAAAAGGACAAAAGCGGCCGATTTAACATAGTGTGATGCCCAATTTAACAAAAAAAATAAGTGTTTTGGACAGCTTCTCACACTCAACATGGACAGAAACCTATTGTACCTCCGCCACGGTGACCCACAATAAAAAAACACTTGGTTCGATCAACAATCGAAACAAACTTTAGAATCTGCAACTCACCATAAATTCCAGATGCAATCAAAATTCGAACCTTGGGTGAGAGTTAAGATTTTTCAATCATCTAAAATTAAACATGACCAAAAACTCAAAGGATCCAACGATTAAAACAAATGCAAAATCATGAGGAGGGGCCCAAAATTTAAGAAATTTGGGAAGAACGGTTGCGGCTGCAACATAGCTGAAGCAACGAAATAAATAGTATGGCTCTGGAAGATACTTGAAGATTTGCAAGAAAAACAAGAGAACTCCACTCCATTATTGATCGACAATACTTCTGCAATTAAGCTGGCTAAGAATCCCAGATTCCATGATCGAACCAAACACATCAACACAAAGTATCATTTGATTCGGCATCATGTAGAGGCCAAGACAGTCCATCTTCGACATTGTTCCACAAATGATCAAGTTGCAGACATCTTCACCAAAGCGCTTGGACGAGAAAAGTTTGAAAGATTCAGAAACATGCTCGGACTTACTAACACCCCTTCGGATTATGGGGGGGATTGTTGGAATATAATCCGTCGGGATTATACAATATGTAAATAGTGTAAATATATTCTGAATGTGAATAGTCATGTAGGAATATGAATAGGTTGGTCAGAAGTTGAATCACAACCGACATATGATTTGTATAAATATATGCATTAGCAATGGAATAAGATGAATCGAGAGTTATTTACCTAACAAAAATGATTGTGAAATAAAATGATTTAACTACATTGGTGCATTCTATTTAGCATCTTAGATAGGCCCATCCTCCAGGTAGCAATATATGCCATATTGATAATCAATTAGTTTAGTATGTTGACAAAGTGAAATAACCAAACCAAATTGGATATGCAATGTCTGGCCCAATTGGAACAACTGGTAGCTCTGGGTCAAATGCGTAAGAGAAGCCTACTTTAACATAATCTCTATTACAAAACTCAAAAGACCTATTGCCTAGTAAATTGAAGAACTGAGTTTCAACTCAATATGATTGATAAAATCATAAAACAAATAAACATAGGAAAATGATTTATGGTATAACAACTAAATGTCCCCGGTGTAGCTTGGGGCAAGTGTGTTACTTGGGCAATTATCCATTGTGAATGATAAGCATTATAGATCTCTTCATACAGACATTCACTTCAATAGAATGCTTTGAAGTTTACCTTGAGAGACAATGCAGTTATGTCATTGTAAAAGCAATCATTAAAAGTTGAGTGCATTTGACAAGAGTCATTTCACAATCCAATCTAGTACCAATTCAAGAGTAAACATAACTTTACAGACCATTGTATCAAATAAAGAAATACGTTTTGTGTTGCTTGAATTTCCAAAGTTTTTCATAAGATCTGGACACTTAGAAGCATCATCAAACATTTTGAGTGGATTTACATTGGAGAGTGTGACTTTTGTGGAGCTATTTGATGTATACCTTTGTGTGTATGGATATTAACCTTGACATTTGAATGAATATTGTGTGGAGTAAGTAACTGAATGGTGAAGTGTGATACCTCCTCCTCGTTCTATCACTAGAAGTTGCACTCCTCATCTCTTAGACTCCCAAAGAGATATCGGATGAGCTTAAAAATGATGCATTGGAATTTGGTGTTGTCACAGGTATATAATTTCAGCGAGGGTGGGTTGTAAATGTTTTTTGATATTCTAACAAACAACAATAAGCTATACCTTATATCAGAATGCCTAACCCTCCAACTTGGGTATTCGTCAATTTTTCTTTCTTCTTAGATGTCATAGCTAATGTTTATTTAGTCGTGAATTCTGCACATTGCAGAAAGTGATTATCTTGGGTTCCATTGAGTAGATTTTTATTTTTTTGCAAGAGATTGTATTCATATACTTGCTTAGCAACACAAAGTGACTAGTTTCAAGAAAACTCCACATCATTGGAAGAGTGGGATGTTACTTGTCAGCCTTGATACTAATGCATATCAACCAAGATGACAGATAAAGCATTGTGACAATCATTAAACTCAGACGAGATATCATCGTTATGACACGATTACAAATGAATCCAGATGCATGTCTTGGGTGACATCAACAAAGTGGCAGAATATTAAACATACCAAACTATGTAAAGTGTGATAGTGAAAGTTCAACAAAAATTATAAAAAAGTAAAGGATTTAAATCTGTAAGGTTGAAAGTTGAGCAATAATAGAGGGTCCAAGAACGAAAAATATTTGATACACGATTTGTGTGAAGATATGAAAAATACAATCAATTTGCATAGCACAGACTTTATTTCAAATGCAAAGATATTGTAGGAGTTAATATATCATGTATTGTTTCTTGTTTCTATTGAATTGCTCACTTAGACATATTATAAAATATTATATTGATCATTAGGCCATTCATTAAATAATTTATATCTGTAAATTGATGATACTGCATAAAGTCAATGTTACTAGGTAAACTACAATTCAAACTAATGCTTTACTACTCATTATTCTGATACAAAAAATCTACCATAGAAAGGAAAAGGAAAGTACTGATTGTTCAGTTTCTCTTGAATCTCTCCACTAGAACCTAGAAGTTTCCAAGTAGAAATATATCTTCCCCAAATGTGAGTGATGGATCCATGAGAAGTCCCTCCAAGATGCAAACTACTTTTATAAATTAACATAACAACTTAGTGAAACAATCTTAAGGAATATGCGGCCCTTAAACCTAGGGATTTTAACCCTAGATTTCATCCAATTCTTTTCAAAGAAGCAACCTATAAGTGATGCATCAAAATATAGGAAACCTATCTAAAGGAACAACCTACTCATGGGACTTGAACGCTTCACCTTGAAGACTCCAATCCCAGAAGATTCATTCCATGCTAGAGTATATGATGTTACACGGATAAATGCTGTACATATTGATTACGATCACACTGTAAAGTGACCCCTAGAGGGGACAATTACTCAAACAACATTCATGTTGGTCATTGCTTAAGGAGTAGCCCTAAAAGGGATGACATGTTGCACCAAACCTAAACATACCTCAAAACTCTGCTACTTCAGGGAATTGCATCAAACCATGATTAATGAAATTCCCATATTTACCAATTTAATGCATATAATTGACCAAATTTATGTCAAACTTCCCCATAATTACTTCATATTGAAAATGATGTGATTTCATTGTGGAAAGAGTCCGCAATTCTGCCTAGATCTAATGGTTGAGGCTGAGTTTCAATCCCATAATTAATGCTTTATGGATGCTGACATGAAAAACACCATACAAAGTGCCTAGAAGCACCCATATATTCCTTACAAAGGTTGGTTTTATGACCATAATTGTTGGTTTATCCCATATACTTGGAAAAGACTACATATGAGGTTCTTTTTCTACTGATTTAGGCCTGAAATATTACCAAAGTTGAGGATTGACTCTTTTTTTTAGGCCCAGACATGTTCTTGTCACTTATTTTTGCCTCAAAACATGCCCAAAATTGAGGATTGAGGTTGTTTTCATTCCTAGACATGTTCTTGCCACTATTTTCTTGCCTCAAAACATGCCCAGGTTTGCTTCTTATGCATAGGATTTCCTATGATACATCTTACATGCAAAATTATGGGATGAGTTTTCTTATTTTACTTTAAAAAAAGGATAGTGTCTCATTACAATCATTCATCAAAGTATCAATACTTGCTTAGAAAGTGTCTAGACCTACTCAAAATTATGAATGATGTTTCCCATAAGCCTTTTATTATTGTATTTTTTCTATAAAGACTACCCATAAATGTGTTGTTTTAGTACAATGATTCTTCGAGGGTGAATGCGACTTTGAACTTAGGGAATGATCCTATTCCCACACCAAGTAACAACAATCAAATCATAAAAAATGTTACCCTTCTCAAGAGTGTGATCAAAATCACACACATGAGCATTGAACACCCATGCAAAATGTGGAGTAACAAGGTCAATAACGCTCCCTATGTTGGATAGTTTCTCCCGATATAATCAAATCCTAGTTATCATAGAATACAAACATAAAACAACATTCACCACACCTTGGGAACATTTCAGTACTAGCATATGCCCCTTGGGTTACTCTTTTAGGAATCTTATCGGTAATATAAATGAGACCTGTAATAATGTAGATAATTTTTGTTGCATCTTTGCAATCAATTGTCCCTACTTCAAATACCTGCACTATGTTTCTTTCTTTGAATTTTAAGTTGTATAGATTCAGGGCTCCAACCTAACTCCACATTTATCAGGTTCCATCTATGGATTGGGAGGTTGGCATCAACCGGTTTTTATAACAATGAATGGTCATGATGGTCGATAACATGTGTTAAAGATGCCAGGCATGGTTCCACTAAGCACGAAGGTGAATAGTTATAAATAAAAAAATAGCATAGAATCATGAAAGCCTCATTTATCATCACAAATATCAAAACCTAGTCTCACTTCCCACTTCAAAAGCATAACAATTTTTATACCTGTTAAATATTTGGCTATATTTTCTAAGCTATTCGATTCTTTCAATATATAATGCCGATTGATAACATCGAACACCAGGATAAGCAACCAATGATTCTCAATTTCTCCTTAAATATCAAATGTTGGATATGCATTATCTTTTTCCAAAGTGGAAATATACTAAAATAAAAGAAAGAGGGCAAAAATTGTATGCCAATCAACCTTTAATCATTTGTATGTATTGGATAAGACGAACATGAGCAAGTGGAGAAGAAAGTATGGAGGTAAACCTTATGTCTATGAAACTCTAATTGATCTCCAATGAGCAAACCCATTGATTTCAAGTTTGAAATGATCAATATAATATGGGTAGAAAAGACCACATGGCCAAGAATGGCAAAATGAAATTGAAATTTTCTTAAGGCCCTTGTGTGACTAAAAGCAGTTGGTGAGTCCAAGAGATGAACAATGTATGGGGTACAACTAGTGAGGAGCACACCATAATTCTCTACTATGTGGGGCTTCAAAATTAGGCATAGTTTCATTTTTGAAGGCCAAAATACATGCATAATTTTAATGAAACAATAACATAGCTTGTTCAAAGACAATCATTTCATTAAATAGACCTAAATTTATATGATGGAAATGAAATGAACAATTGCAAGTTTCACACTAAGCAAGTGGACACTTATTATGAAAATTACAGGATGGCACAATGAAAGAAAAACTACTCAGTGCTCCTCAATAGCCAGTGCTAAGAAATAATGATGCACACTCAACCAAAAAAGTAAGCATAAAATGTGGAATCTATGAACTGCAAAGAAAAAGGTCAAAGAAACACTTCCCACAATTGTTCTAGCAAGATATATCCACCAGTATAGAGTACCTACAAGGATAGCAGTGATTAGACCAATGAAATTGGTGATTACATCAAAGAAGTGATTTGAGAAATTTTATACTAAATATAAAAATCTCGCCTTGATAAGAATCGATGCTTCAAACTCAAGAACTTCAACTTGGTTGTACAACAGGAAAGTGATGTACCTTAAGAAGAAAAGAATAAATCCACAAAAAGAATACACATGGAGAAGACCATCCTTACAAAAAACTCAAAGAGTCAAAACAACAAAGAAACTCTTAGATGCTATTGCAAATTATAAGGAAAGCCTAGATTCTCCTAATCATGTTTGACATTCATGAGTAGAGGATCTAATATATTTACAAAATTTTGATTTTGGTATTGTCTTATGATGGCTTCAATGTTTTTTGGTATTGTCTTATTGTCTTATTGATTCCAGGCACTTTTCATCGTAGAACAAGGTGTAGCTATACCTAAAAAGGAATTTTGGATTAAATTTGAGGATAGATTTATGCGCAAAATCCTAAAGGTAAATTCTGGGCATACATGACCCTAAAACCAACATAAACAATAATCTAGGAAGTCTCTGAAGGCAGATCAACTGTAAAAGGTTTCACATCCAGCAAACTATAATTTACAATACATCCAATAAAACCATTTCCTTCATATTGATTGTTACCCACTTTTTGGCATGTTTGTCAAAATGTGGTAAGTAGGGTTAACTCACATTTCTGGGTAGTCAATAGGCCTGCTAAACACATTAGGAAGTATTTTTGAGTTTAACATCATCTAGCCTGCAAATATGAATGCATTAGGGTTACTTTTGAGTAGTGAAGGTGATGAAACTAAGGTATAGTCACCAACATGAAATTCTAGGAGGCATTACGAACTTCAAGCAAGACAAAAAAACGACATGAGCAACAAGTCTGGGAGTCATATAGTAATATTCTATACAACAATGAAAACAATTAAATTTTGGAATCGAGACTAGTTATTGTAGCAATGACAACAACAAATCTGCTTTTGGTCATGTTACCACCATACTAATATGTGCCTGGTGTGTAAAACAAGTATTTCCCTAGTTTCCTTTTCGACCATGCTCGCTCTATTTATCAGCTCAAGTACTGATTTTCCTATTTCCTTTCTACCTTGACCTATAACATCAACAAACAGACTGGGAATTTTGAATGAGAAAAAATGGATATGTAACACATCCCTTGGAAATTGTGGCAGTTTGGTTACGTTATAAACCACAACTATCAGTTGTAGAGAAAAAGTGGCTAGAAAATGGTATGAATCAATGTCTGATTTTTGAAAAAATGCTTGTTTTGGTATTCCATCTCCACAAGGATGATTTCATTTATGGTTTCAAAAGTGCCATTGGACCTCCTAATATGGTTTCCTTCGATGGAGAAGAAAGTTGAACTATTTCAGAAAATTTTGCAGCTATGTTGTATTGGGATCGTAATACTGATGATTTGGTCAAGCAAAGAAAGGAGTATATGCAACGCTTTTTTTTTATATATATTTGAAATTGGATACCATTGAGTGGTACAAAATGTGCTTGGTAGTATACTAGATTAATGAGTCCTATTTAAAGACCTTATTGAAGAAGATACACACCTACTCACGAAATCCAAGCAGATGACGATCTAGGACAAGTGTAGTTCTAGGTATCTCCACGCAACCTCTAGAAAATGAAAATCAATGAAAACACCTATACCTTATGTTTTAGGAAATTATGGTCCTTATAACAACAAGCTATTACAATGAATTTTTTTTCTTCATATTGATAAACCTCATTCATATTTGATGACTCTTTTGGCCATCTTCTGAACATTGAACAATAATATGCCTCACATACAAACATGGGTAGCATCTATGTGAAATTTGGGCATGCATCTACCCGCGTTGACCTTAAAATAACATGAAACAAGCCTAACTATTGAACCTGGACAAATTATAGGTGATGGGAAACAGATTCCGTAGTATTAGATATAAAATGCTAGTGTTCCAAATGTATGCATTTTTTTAAAACCAATAGTTACCTTTTTACAAACCTAAACTACTTCCATCTTAGTAAGCTTGTGCGATCGTGGCCTTATACAAATATGAAATCCTGTATAGCAATATAATGGGTCGTTTAAACACATTTTTTTTCTAAGAACTCTCTCCGTCTCTTTTGATTATGATAATGGTGTATCTAGGTATATAATAAGACATCAAATGAATCAATGGATTGTTACATCTTTATCTTTCGCAAGGTGTTTTACTATTTTTTGTTGCTCATAAATGCTCCCAATGTGTGCAAAACTTTCACACACTGCTGCATGGGTGCTTAGAATTGGGAATATTTTTAAAATATTTGTGAAAATATTGGATTCTACAACTTACTAACTCATAAAGATTAGAAGTTTCTTTTCCAAGTTATTCAATCATAGAAACAACTTGAAAAATCAAACTATTTATGGTAAGTTTTTAGATAAGATAGAATAAAGTTCGCATGAATGTTATATGGTAATCACCATCATCAACTAAATGTGTGTGTGTGCACATGCATAAATACCCAATACACAGTTCAATCAAACAAAAGAAAACATAATTATACCTTGATTTGTGGAGCTTCACATTGTCTTCTTATGCTTTACCTTTCAAAACATCATTCAACATACCTCAAAGTTTGTCTTGTTGCAATAGTTTCATGTTAGGACCCATCAAATAAATTTTTGTTTGTTTACGAAAATAACAAAACCAATCTAAATAAATACAATACTATTGCAATGTACATTACAATACTATTCAACTATTCAAATAAATTAATTGTTAATAATAGATCACTTGATAAAACATGGAGAACCAAAAACACTATGTATATAAGGCCATCGATCACATCAAAATGCCATTTCTTGCCTCTTAACTATGAAAATGTTTATCAATGCTATCTGTAACAAGTTTCAATGGAGGAGTCAAATAGCAATAGTGAAAATTAAACACTAAAATTATAGAAATAATTGTTTTTAATGTATTCTTCCTTACCATTCATTGAGCTTCTCTATGTTTTGAGAATAATTTAATATTCTCTACTAAAAAGGACCAACAACGTGAAGGTGGAAGCTCTTATGGCCCCTCCCCCCCCTCACATCTCTCTCAATTCCCCAAACCCAATGCATCTACTTGCAAATAACAATTTAATGCAAATTATTTCACTGAGCTGAAAGAAGCTTTCATTAAATCATTCTTTAAATCATTCATTAAACCATTCAATCATTCAACATGTGAAAAAAAAATTCATTAAACCATTCATTAAATCATTCATTAAACCATTCATTTAGTAAATAGCAGATAAAAAAATCAATAAACTATTCATTAAACCATTCATTTAACCATTCATTCATGAAATAGAGGAAAAAACCATGTAATTTTTTTTATTATAAATAAGAATTACTCAAAATTTCTTTAGTCACTTCCTTTTTACTTTTCTTCTCTTTAAATATTTAGTCAGAGTCACATCTTCCAGAATCTGATCCTCAGTCTCCCTACTAGACTGCTCGCAAGGTTGAACTTGCGGCGAGGGGCGATGACTTTCTACAATAATGTCAAAATCTTTCATTAATATATTTTTATTTTTATAAATACAAGTAATTCATTTAAAAAAACATTACAAAGGTGTTTTATACCTAGCATGGGCACATCAACATGTTCATCATTATCCTATACAGGCTTAACCCGTTCAGTGTTATCTGCATCTACATGCTCTATAGTTGAATTGTGTAGAATTAGAATTAATGTTCATCATCTGCAATTATCTATACAAAACAGTAGCATATTAATAAATTAATTACCAGGAATCGAAGCATAATCTTCGTGTGGTTGGTGTACATCCTCGACATGAACGAGATCATTACTTTCCTGCTAAAAAACGAATAAATAATTTATGTTAATTTTTTATAACGAATAAATTGCATGAGAATTAATAAATTATCATTAAACTATATAGTTTTTATATACTTGCGCACCAAATGGATTAGTAGAAGATCGTGCAGTATGCCCATACAAGCTTTTTCGGCGTTCAATAACAACGTCAAAGCCCTGTTCAAAGCCAAGCTTCATGTGTTCGGCAGTGGGAAATTCTTTGAACGGGTTGGCCTTCATATTTGCATGATGTCATTAATTTTACATTTTTCGCCAGAACAAAATGAAAATAATTTTTTGTATGATATATGGATGCAGTTTCGGGTTTTCGATACTTACATATCGGGCCGCCAAGTTCGAGTAACCACCAAGCCCAAGCTTGTGTTGACCAATTTTTTCCATTATTGCTTTGGTGGCCTTAGATGTGTTCGAGAGCCTAATCAAGTGTTGAAATACATTAGTCCATGTTCCAAATTTGATATAAAAACTAATAATAGTAAGGCTTACCATTACATTTTGGAATGTATTGCATATCTCCCTGCTCATGGTGGTATCTTTCCTGCTTTTCTCAGACCCTTCTCTTTTCCATCTTCCACTAGGGATTTCCACTTCATAGATGGAATCATTGGAGGGTGCTCATACCTATGGTTCTTTTGTAGGTGAACCCTCTACCGGTCTCGGACAATCTTCAGATCTTGTCCAACCTTCTGTAGGACCTTCAACGTATCGAAGGTATCTTTTCTGAACAGGCCAACCAAGCGGTTAGTCAACTCATCCTTTAAATATTTTGCTTGCTTGTCCCACCTTGTGTGGATGGTGGACCCGAATATCTCCAAGGAAAAATCATTCAGATGCTTATAAAATATATCATTTCCTGTAAAACATTAATGCCATCATTAGTCAACATTAAAAAATATTATCGGTATATTAGACACAAATTATAAAAACTAAATTGAACAATCTATAATCACCTGGAATATTCTCTATATTTATTGGAACCAATTCTTCGTTCACCAAAAATGTCGTCACTACTGAACCAGTGCTAGTGACAGGAGAAGATCCAGGAAATGCATCCACCTCTCTATCTAACCCTACATCCACCCCTTCTTCTGCAGCATCTGTTGTGGGTCGGTCAACATCGCCTGCACCCTCTAATGGACTCAGGGGTGTCACAGAGCATGTTGCTGACTGTTCAGTTGACAATAAGGGAGCAGTATGTGGTGTGGTTTGGTCACTGGGACCAACAATGCCTTGACCACCACTGTAAAGCTGCATAACTTGCTGTAAATTCAAACCATTGTATTATAAGTTCAATAGCATATAAAGTTAAATATTATAAAGTTCTAAATGAATTTACTTTATTATTTGGGAGCTTACTTGCAATTTTCGACATCTCTGTAACAACAATTGAATCTTTGATTCGGTCTCTTGTGTTTGTGGAATTGTCAATGTCAGAAGAACAAGTTCCTCATTTTGTTTTTCCATGGTCTTTTGTAGCACCCTCAACGGGTCTGCAGACCCACTAATTTCATTATCTTTCATCAACTGGGAGACCTCAAACTGTAAAGAGTGTTGAGATGGTGTTTCATAAACCGAATCCCCTGTCTGTAACAAAAATATATAAAATGATGCTTAGTCTTTGAAGCAATAGTGTGCGCAAAAAAATATATTAACAAAAATTGTCTATCATAATAGATTCATAGGATTACATCTAGGTTTACCTGATGCCTAGATGAGGGTGTGGTCTGATCTACAGCTGGGGACTTACTCCGATCAACCACCTGCAAAAAAAGTAGAAAACTTTATCACAATGAATGCAATATGTAAAAGTTAACAAATACATAACAAAAATAAACATTATGTTACATGTTTTATATGTGTACAATTTTGAAGTATTTAGAATGTGGAATTACATTTAGGTTTACAGGTTGCCTCGAGGCTCTAGTCATCTGATCAACAGTTGGGGACTTTCCCTGGTCATCAACCTGCCAAAAAAGTAGACAACATTATCATCATGAACGCAAACATAAAAATGAAAAAATACATAACAAAATAAACATTATGCTACACGATATACATGTGTACGATTTTAAAGTATTTCAAATGGAGAATTGCATTCATGTTTACCTGTTGCCTCGATGCTGTAGTCGGCTGATCAATAGTTGGTTGGCTTCCCTAATCAACACTCTTCATGGGAAATAGATAATATTATATAAATGAACTGAATATACTAATGAAAATACATAACAATAGATTTACTTGTCCATCCTAAATTTATTACGTTGGCAATATCGATGTATACCTACCACTCTGATTCAGGTCTACTAACATCTATGGAGAGGGAGGTTCCCATGAGAGAACCTTGCATCAAAAACATACTAAAAATTACCTAACGAAACCATAATATTCACTAAAACAATTTTAAAACACAACATTTTGATGTATACCTGTTTACTCGTGGGTCGTGTACTCCTCTCACCTTCTGCTGGGGTGATGAGCCCCCCATCACCTCCCTGCGAAGTCAACATAGGAAATTTATTAGAAAATTATAATTATATGCTAATGAAAAATCCTATAGATGTTAAACTAATTAATAAAAGGTTGGGTAAATTGTTGGATGTACAACAACCATACTAACCGTGTTTGTATCTACACGATTCAAATTGTAATTAATAAGCAGTTCTTCGCTAGTAGCTATTGATTTAATGGCACATACAAAGACACAGTTTCCTTCACGTGACTCGAATATGCAGTTGGGTTTCTTAAGCGTAGACCCCGGTTGTGTACTATTTATAAACCCTGCAATATTACTAGTTGTTTTTGGCCTTCCGTCCATGTACAACGTTGCTCCTTTATTTTGAGCTTTGTCTTTCAATTGTATATACTTTGCTGACAACCCATCTCTATGCATACTTCGTGTATATTGGACCAGATGCATCTAATCACTGTAGTTTTAAGAGGGTCCAACATACTCCATCAATTCTGTACATCTGCCGTATCCAACCTTTATGCCATCTATGCAAAACAACCCCAATCCATGTAATGACGATAGTGCAATTATATATATTCTCTCATTCACACAAAAACTATTGTTTACTTGAGGAAAATCCCTAGGCACCCATTGTTTCACTAGGTGTTTGTACCTTAAGGTTACCTTGACGTCTCCCACTATCTCATCATCATAGGAACATGATCCCCCTCCTTTGAGAAAAAAATCCATGCATTTATTGAATTTTCTTATGATCTGATGACATCTAGTTGATCTAGACCTTGTAGACCTACTGGATGTCTCACTTTCCTCTAGCCTTCCCAAACTCCCCTCGCTGAAGGAAGACAGGTTTGACAAATACTTATTTGGTTCTACCTGCACCATGGCTGAATTTTTTTTGGCAAAAACACAGAAAAATACCAAAAAAAGACTTGGAAAGACTTATAAGCATGGCATAATGTTGATATCATTATCCTGAATAATATCAATAAATCCTTAGTATAACAATTCAACACATAGTCCTTTAAGATGATATATATATCAAGTCGTTCCATATCAAATGCTTTAGCCAATTAATCTCAAAATACAAACTATGTTTTTTACAATATCGATTGGTGTACCTATTTTAATTTAGTTTGTTTCCTCACCCAAAAATATAAAAGGCCTAGTTTACCGATCTCAATATATGTGATAAAAGCATTTGCAAATATTATGTATCTTTTTTTCAGAAGAAAAAGAGGTGTTCCAACTTGATATTCAGTAGTGAATAACAAGTTGGAACATAAGTACAAAAAAAAACCTCGTCGCGAGGGACGGAACCCACAATCCCAAGATGACTGAAGTAGCAATACCACACGGAGAACATAAGGAGCCCAAACAACTTATCCAAGGAGGCATAGAGGGTGGAGAAAACACACCCCTGAGAGGATGAAAACAAATTCTATATCCCTAGCTAAAACAAGAAATATGCTGATGTATCCCATAGTAGAAAGAACCTAAAAAGACTATTTCGCTCAAATCAAAAGGCTCTTAAATTAATTGTCTCATGCCTTCCTCGATGATTTCTCCTTCTAAAAGTTATGAGAAGGAGAGGAGGCTAGGATTCATATTCAATGATTTGTTGGATAAATGGTCTGCACTCATATTGTGCTCCCTGTAGACATGGCTAAAGTCATATAAACGAATTTATGATGTCAGTGGTATAGCATATATGTCGATATCCGACGAAATGCATTACTTTCTCCAACCTCTTTAGACGAGTTCACATTCTGAGAGCTTCTAACACTACACCGACCTGATCACACAACTTCTAGGTCAGTTCTCCAGTCTACATTGGTCCGATTATTCAATTTCTTGGCCACTTCTCTCTCCTTACTCTACACCCATAGGATTACATATAACTTAGAAAAACTTCCAACTCATCACAACAAACTCCCATCCGAATCTTGTCCCGATAGCCATTATGGTTTTGAGGTTGTATCAGTTGCATCCAGATCCATCATTTAGGGTTGAATTGAATGGAATTATTCATGTTTAGGGTTCAATTGAATGGAATGGAAAAATTCCATCGTTTAGGGTTACAACCAAACGTTGAGAGGTATATGAGAGATAACAATAGACAAACAATAGTGAAATTAGGGTTTACAGGTTTTGGTAAAAATGAATAATGCAGTCCTGAGTTTGCAGATCTAAGGTGAAAGGATATGCCAGAAATGAGGAAACATATAGGATAAACAAAGGAAACATAGACCTAAAAAGGTCATGGAATAATTGTTTTGTTTATACTACAATATCCATTCCACACCATAGCTAGCATATGGCACCACTAAGGTGAAAAAGGATGTATAGAATTATCAGGACAATTTCTATAACTGAAAGGAAAGGGTAGGATTTTCAAAGTATACCACTATTGAAATTTTATGTTGGATCAATTGTTTGAAAACCACAATACCTACTTATGCAACACAAGGAGAATACATTCCTTCTCTGGACATCAATACCTCATAATTACATCCCTCCAGTGTTATTCATTTTGGCATATATATGTCTAGACTACTATCCATTAATTTCCAACAACGTTTATGTGAATCCTTCTTTTAAGTCCATGTTTTACTAAGTATACTAAGGGGTGAATAAGGAAGAAGATACCAATATTTTGGTTAAAGCAGGCTTCAAAATAGTATGTCGCTCTTATTGTTGAACCCTTGAAGTACTAAATTGGAAAATGGCTATCCTCATACAAGTGGAAAGCATGCTTTGCACAAGAAGGGTAGTTGTGCTTACAGGTTGGCACACAATCAACTCCATCAATGATTTATTAATGAACTCTAGCAAAAGTAGTTTTACAAAGTCCTTGTTATAGCTTCAGCTAGCACGTGTGATTAAGCCCCTAAAAACAAGCTAGCCCAACTATAACCTAAGGGTGTTACCCACTGTCACCTCAGTAACAATTTTTCTACACTTCCAGTTGGCTCTTGTCGTCAAAATACAATATCTCTCACCAATAATCGATGCTGTGCACACTAAAGATTCCTCAAAGACCATATAATGGAGAATCTGCTATAGGTCCATCATTGATGGTGTGTCAAAGATTTCCCAAAATAGACAGAGAAATATTGATCCTGTAACCTATGCCAACCCCTTGTGCTGGAAGACAAACTCAATGTATTGATGCATTTCTGCCATAGGATGGACCATATTTCAGGTCTCTGCCATGCCCAAAACTCAAATAAGAGATGCCCTAAAATGTTGTTGACTTTTGTTATGAAGGCAAAGAGACAAATGAAAACATGCATAGTTTTCCGACCACAATTGAAAACCAAGCCTCCTACTTCTGGCCTTTACGAACATAACTGACCTAGGACTTATAATAAGGCTCCCAAAATTATTCAAAATAGTACTAGACCTAGATACTGTCTACTGATGCTTAAGAAGTTGCGATGTGGTCAGAATGTTGATCACTAGGAATTAGCCCACTTTAGCTCAACAAAACTCCAATTGACCACCCATCATGATATATGCATGATAAGCTACAGGGAAATCAGTCCCCTTTTGTATTCTCATATTTCTTTAAACAATCATTTTCTTAGCCATTTTCTCTTCCATCTCTTGTAGTATCTTGAGTCCCAAAATTGCTTGGTATTTTAAGTGATTCCAAGTTAGAGGGGTTATGTAAGGCCTTCCATATATAAAATCATATGGAGACATGATTTATAGTTCTTTTCTTTGAAACTGGTTAATCTGGGAAGAGTTTAAACTTGATCTTCTAGGAAACCATTTCTTCATCAAGATGGGAAATTCTGGGTCTTTTTGTGGCCTCAAGCAGCCCTAAAACAACATTCATTTCTAATTCTGGGCTGAATGTGGGAAAAGACAACATTCATACCTAATTCTGGGTTGAGTGAGCTCCATTACTTCTTAGTATATGTGTAAGCTTATTCAAGCTATTGGTTATGGTTACACGTGTAATGACTCTAATATAAGGATACCATATTCTATACATTATATATGCTGTTTCCCTAATATAAAAATATAGTATATCCTCCTAATATGTCTAATGTTAATGTTATTATATTCCTATGGTATCCATAGGAATACTTAATCATACACTACCCAATTAAAGAGATAAGGTTAATATGGACATAAATACCCAGGATTCAAGTACGATATCCATAATGATACTCTTCACCTTACTTCACCTTAAAAGGGTCAAGTAGTTCCATATATAAGCTCTAAGCTCACTACTTATGATGAATGGTACCTATGTTTCCATAATATATATTATATATTAATGTACAAGTAAGCAAAGTATCGAGTTTGTAAGCAACTAACACCATGTATTACATAATAATGAGCCTGTTCAACTCTATCTATCATGTTACATATCAACTAAGTATAAGGTTGTTGGATTACCATGATTATGTCATTAGTGAATCCCTAATAAGTACACTACCCTATCACCAATAAAATAGTATGCTATATTTACCATGATTATGTTCCATAAAAGAGTATGCTATATTTACCATGATTATGTTCCATAAAAGAGTATGCTATATTTACATAATAAGCAGTGATAGGAATCAACCCAATAATTTTGCTCAATACCATGGGTATAGCATAATGAATCTATTAGAGGCAGCCTTATTTTCAATTCTAGGCATCCTTTAGGCTTCATTTCATATACAACTGTCTAAACATAAGCTAACATGTGACTTGAAAATGATTTGCTGCAGTCTAGATCTAAAAAGAATATCAAAATGATAAAAAACAATATCAAAATGATAAAACCTCAATATCTGAGCTGTTATGGGCAAGTGTGTGGGTAAACAAAGTGATAAAACCTCAATTTGGGTTTATACCAGCCATCTAACAACCAATAACATTAATTCTGAGCATACTCCAACAGTTGAAATGAGAGTAAATTGAATTAATGTTAGGTCTGTGGCTCAAATCTAGAGAATAGTTTCCTCCACTTCCTTCATTTTTGGAATAGGATAATACTATCTTGACACATGGATATTTCATAAGCTTCTTAAGATCACCCCCATTCGTCTTTCTAAGTTTCTCTTTGCCCAGTAAGCCCTGGATATCTTTCATTAAAAACAAAAAACAAATATTTATATATGTTAAAATATACTGTAGTTATAACCGTCTCATGATGTATCACTTTAAATGTAATAAAAGTGTTGTAACAATTTTTTTTTACATAATTATATGCTACTTTATTATAGAGGGTATTTAATGGGACATTACAACATAAATTTATAAGGATGTTCCTTATGCAATCCACAATGTGCAAAATATAGGGTCATTTTAGGTCCTAAAACTCAAGGCAGAGTCTTACCAAGCCCATGACATTGAGTCAACAAGCACAATACAATTGTTCTTTAAGACTTGAACCCTCCAATGTATAACCTAGTGTACACCTATGCCTTAAATTCATTCCCCATCTCTATAACATATACAGGGATCTCTCATTACTAGCTTGGCTACAACCTTAAAGGCTTCTTTATTCGTTCTAGGGCATCTTCATTTTCTTAGTTCTGCTCATACCTCGGGCCTGTAAACCCTACAACCTAAAGGAATGTCTCATACCCTTGATGGAACTGTGGTTTATGAACTCTGCATTGTCAGTAATTTTATTTACAGTAGTAGATCTAATGTTAATTGAGTATATATTGATACATATCTTTTATTGGATATCAGGTCAATGTCTTAGCTTGCAAGGAATTGTAGCTATGTATGTAGAATCCTCCAATAAGTGGATCTCTCTTGAAGACCTTTCACAAATCTATTCTTCAACCCAAGGGGACTTATCACCTACAATGGTAGTTGAGTCATTCTATCGTCCTCTAACTTCAATTAACAGAATTTGCTACTCCAGTAACCTACCAATGTTACATATGCATTCTTCAACTACCATAATTGCAGAGGTATGATTGAACTACTGGAAGCATTGGACATAATATATTGGCATGAACAAGTTTCAATTGGTCCACCTTAAGCAAATATAACCCCCCCACTCATTATGTAACAAGGCTGAAGTGAGATCACCATGATGGGTCCACATAAGATTTCTCTTCAATGGACAAAGCGTTGGTTTTGTGGTTTACAGAAACAATGTATAATGTATGAGCACACAATTCCACTTGAGATAGGTTGAGGAAACATAATGACATTGAAATCCTAATGTAATTGAAGATGACATAAAATTGAATTCAATATTACCAAAGGAACAAGTCAATCAAGATTACAATTGATCTATAAATATGATCAATTGAGTTGGATATTAAAAAGAGAAATTATGGATGAGAGGAGATTAGTTCATAGAGAAGCATTGTAGGAAAGGATTGAGGGATTGATCTCTGAGATTTATAAGGTGCGCTTTGAAATACAAAGAGGAAATAAAAGGATGAAATCAGTAAAAGAAATATTTTTTGGGTATAATTTGCTTTGAAGATCGCATCTATGAGTATTCGTATTGAATTCCAAAATCGTTAGTCAAATGTATTTGGGTACTAAGATCGTAGGGCACACTTTCTTTATCTCTCCATGAAGAAATCATAGAGATTGGTTTGGTCTTTGAAAAACACCATGATTTTGGAGTTACAAAGATCGATCTAGTTATCTTAGACTCTAAAAATCACAGTTACGTCTTCTCCTTTGTGCAAACACAGGTTGCTGGACATGTACATCTAAAATCACAGTCGTAATTCTTGATGAAATTCCTGGTCACTATTAAAGAAGTGAATAGCATGATGACTCATTGAGGAATTATGGAAACAATTTAGGGTTATGGTTAGATTATAAGTTGCAAAAAATGGGGAAATGAGCAGGCTCAAACTGTCACAACCTAGCCCTAGCAGCCTTGAAACAGCCAGAAGCCATATCTAGCAACCTTCAAATAGTCACAGCCTGGCTCCAATAACCATAGACCAACACTCAAGAAAACACCTACAACTTACTCAATTAAACACCTAATTATATAGGGCATTGAAAGAAAGGTTGGTAAGTGACTTACCGGTCGTTGGCCCTTCATAGTCAGTGTAATGGCTCTCTCCAAATCGTTGGCCCTTGGTATGTGTAAAGAAAGTTGCAGCAATCTCCTCTGAAACCTTACTCATCGGAGGGACGAAGGATAGGCAAAACAATGTAATGGAAATTTCCACAAGCGCGAGAGGTCGAAAATACTCGTCGGAGGGCCGAAGGACATACAAAACGCTGAAATGACAATTTTCGTAGGTGCGCGAGGTCGAACTATTTACTTGTGGAACTATTTACATTAAAACCTTTCCAAAATAATTAAACATCAAATAATTTCCATTTACCTAAATGCATTAAAGGTGATGGTAAATTATAATCCTTGTCTTCCATTGTTGGGCATATAAATCTTACATGTACCTATGTTCATTAAGATTGAGTATTTTCTAATGAATTTAGATAAATCATAGTATTTATGTTATGATACTTTACCATTCATATGAAAAGGTTGTTAATAAGTAATTAATATTACTTATAAAATTAAGTAATATTACTTATAAAATTGATCATGATGATGATTATCATGAGGATGAAGATGATGACGATGACGATGAAGATGACGATGACGATGATGATGATGAAGACGACGATGATGAAGACAATGATGATGATCAAGACAATGATGATGATGAAGACGACGACAATGACAATGATGATGATGGTGATGATGATCAACATGATGACGATGGTGATGATGGTGATGATGATGATGATGATGATGAAGATAATGATGATGACGATGATGATGAAGACAATGATGATGATGAAGATGATGATGATGATAATGATGATGATGAAGACAATGATGATCAACGTGATGACGATGGTGATGTGGACGATGATGATGGTGATGATAGTGATGAACATAATGATGATGAAGATAATGATGTTGAACATCATTGTAATGACGATGATGATGACGATGAAGACGATGATGATGAAGATGACGACGATGATGATAATGGTGATGATGAAGATGATGATGATGAAGACAACAACGACGATGATGAAGACGACGACGACGACGATGATGTTGATGTTGATGATGATGATGATGACGACGATGATGAAGATGATCATGATGGTGATGATGATGATTGTGATGTGGATGGTGATGATGGTGATGATGATGATGATGATGATGATGATGATCATCATCATCAATATGATGAAGATGATGATGACAATGATGATCAAGATAATGATAATGATGAAGACAATGATGACGATGATGATGAAGACAATGATGATGAAGACAATGATGATCAACATGATGACGATGGTGATGACGATGAAGACGACGACGACGATGATGATGGCGATGAAGACGATGATAATGAACATGATGATGATGATGATGATGACGATGAAGATGATGATAATGAACATGATGATGATGATGGTGATGTTGATCATGATGATGATTATCATGAGGATGAAGACGACGACGACGATGATGCTGATGATGATAAAGACGATGATGATGATGATGATGAAGACAATGATGTTGATGAAGAAAATGATGACAATGAAGATGATGATGATGATGATGATGATGATGATGGTGGTGATGATGATGATGATAATGATGGTCATCTTCATCATCATCATCATTATGAAGATGATGATAATGAACATCATGATGATGATGTAGATCATGATGATGATTATCATGAGGATGAAGACGACGACAATGACGACGACAACGACGATGATGATCATCATCATTATGATGAAGACGATGATGACGATGATGAAGATGATGATGATGATGAAGACAATGATGATGAAGACAATGATTATCAACATGATGATGATGGTGATGATGATGATGAACATAATGATGATGACGATATTCACTGACATACAACATGTTTTGGTATACCGTATATCATTCCATCATAGAACCCTCATCATGTGCTCGTTGTATCACCAAACCCTTCATAAATTTCAAGTGCCTCTCAACCATCCACATGGACCTTGAGTGCACAGGTCCACACAACTCAATCTTCTCAACTTGGTGTATGAGGTAGTGTTCATGTGCATTGAAAAATGCTGAAGGTAGATGCTTCTGCATTTCACACATGAGATGAGGAATTTCTCTCCTCCAATACTTTATATCTTCTTTATGGATTTCTTTAGATGTCAACCATCTACAAGTGACGCAAACCAATAACGATATTTAACAAAAAAAACATTAAATTACATATCATGAAATAGTGCACAAAAAACATAAATATAAATTATACAGAGATTAATGAAACACTAAGCACATGCAACTAATCGCTAATTACCTCATGTATTTACCAAGATTATATATAACTTGTTTGACATTGTTGTCGAAGTTTTCCAGGAGAAAGAGAGTTATAACATACTATATCAATATACAAACCACGCCATTTATTAAACAAAGAGTATACAAATAAGAAAAAAAATGCAATAAAATGAAAAAATATAAATTATATGGACATAACAATAATAATTACCTTGATGAAGACGTACCAATGATGTGTTTTGACCCCCGCAAAATCACCTTTTTTTGTTATGATATTCTTCAAGTTCGGACAAAATCTAGTGGGAAATTTAATTTTCCACATTACTTCTTTGACAACATTGCTTTGCTGCTCTGTAAACATCCATGGAATTGAGTTTATATTAACTTGGTCTCCATTGCTATGAAATTGGATGACGCCTTTCATTGCATGGTTGCTTTCTTGAATGTCTTTGAAATATTTCACAATTTTATCTTTCTCCCTCCTTAGCTCTAGTAGTCGCCATAATGTTTTAGTCACATTCTTTCCAATATGCATTGTATCAAACAAATGAGCAATTTGTAGGTTCTCATAGTAGGGAAACTTGTTGAATTGTATGGGATAAATTTTCATTCCTCATGGAAGCTCATTAATGCCTTCATGATCACGATGGAAATCATGAATATTAGTTTATAAATAAATTACATCATAAATCTAATATGGCCACTACAGTAAACAACTCATAATAAAAATTAAAATACATAACAATTCATATACGATGATCCATACGTACCATGATGACGATTTCTATTGTATTGCATCTTCCAAAGGTGAGGTGTCATTCTCCATGGTTTTAATGCATTCTCCTACTTCCCATTGAAAATATTTGTTTCGGTTGTTCTATACTTGTGTTTCTTAGAGAGGAAATCCCTATACTCATCAAACATCTCCTTTCTTAAGCTTTTTGAGCGACGAGATTTTATCTTAGGACCACAAACTGGACATGCAAATTTACTCTTTGTCTAAAGACCTACAATATATAGATATGGAATATCTATGTCAATTATAATTATATATAAACTATATTAACTACTTCATATAATTAAATGCAATTAAAGTGGAACTTAAAAATACTAACCACAAAATTGGGTTAACACAGGGGCATCGTGTATTGTCCATACAACCATTGCATGTAATTGAAATTGAGTTTGTCGTATTGGTCTAGATACGTCATACATAGTGATGCCATTCCATAACTTCAGTAGCTCATCTATAAGAGGTTCGATATATACATTCATATCTTCGACTTGGAACTTACTTGATTGATTTGAAGTACATATAAAATATATCATTATGAGAACCATTAAGATATATAAACCATGCACAAGAGTAAAATACAAAAATATACAAATGAAATTAGGAAACATAATACGACAAATGAGATGCCACAACTACATTAGAAATAAAATAGTTGTAGACACAAAATACCTGGAATAATCATCGACAACATTATGTGCTCCCTCTTTATTGACAACCATGGAGGAATGTTATTGTTGATAACATAAATAGGCCACACCGTGTAAATGGATTTCATCTGTGAAAGTGGATTAACACCATCTACTGCCAAATAAATCCTAAGATTACGTGGTTCTTCTTTAAAGTGAGGCCACTTTTCCTACATAGCTCTGAAAGTAGAACCATATGCAGGCATTCAAATAACATCATCTTGACTTCTGTTCCTGGCATGGTAATCCATAAATTGCGCTATGTTTTTGCACATGAACAATCGTTGCAGACGTGGAATGATGGGAATATAATGAAGAACCTTGTGAGGCACCTTTTTTGTTACTTGATCTGTTCGATATCTACTTATATGACATTCTAGACATTCTGTTGCAAATTCATGCTGATTATAATATATAACATGGTCATCGGGGCATGCATGAATTGCTTCATAATTCATTCCAACCTCTTTCATGATGGAAGATAAATCTCGATATGTGCGAGATAAAATATTTGATGGTGGTAACAAAAATTCAGCTATCAAGCTACATAATATATATATATATATATATATATATATAGTTAATGTAATAAATAAATAATATTAATGAAACAAACTTCATTCATATGATGATCAATAATGAATTAACAATACAATTATTATAGGAATACAAATAAACTTTATCGCGATTGTATATATGTGATGGATTATTTTACATACCTTAGCATCTGTGTGATTGATAATTTTGAAAGACCATTCATAACCTTCAAGTTCATTATCAACAATACAAAAGAGAGAATATTTGTTTTGGAGCCTTCATAAAGGGGTTCATATGCCTTATCGAGAAGAGGTATATCGTTTTCATTATCAAAGTCATCACTATTTTCATTATCATTGTCATTGTCATCATCCATTCTAACATTAAATGAATCATGGATCAATGTATTTGTACCATCATCTTCAACTACGTTATCAGTGTGATCATCTTGTTCAATATGATCATTCACTTGTTATCCATTAAACATATACACTCCATGATCCTGATCCAGAACTTGTTCTGAAAGCACTTCCTTTGGATGATATGAATTAGGGTGTCTTTCCTTTATAAATAAATGGAAACATCAATAGATATACATTATTATAGGAAATATTAAAATAATACATACATTTACCAAAGCAAAGAATATAAAAACTTTATAATGCTAAACCTACAAATGGACGATATTCATTCCCCCCCTCAGCGTGTCCATGTTCCCTGCAATGTTTTGTGGCTGTTGAGATCAATATTCCTATCCTCTTAAATCCCCTGCATTGAGTACATAGATAATAACATTTTCCATCACCCCTTCGTTTCACTGCATCCCATAGTCTAGCAAGCAATTGTCGATTGTTTTCGTTTGGATCAGAAACATTTCTATTTGACATTTTGTCACAAACTTCATGAATGAATACTATCGACAATCTTAAAAAATCAAGTTCCATGCATCACAATTTTCTCATATGAAGGTTTGTCAAAGAATAAAAAAATTCCCACAAACTGTCTGTTGAAGAAAAAAACATTTCCCGCAAACGCCCGTTGAAGAATAAAACAATTCTCGAAACCGTCTATTAAGGAACAAATAATTTCCGCAAACCGTCTGTCGCTTCTATAGAAAACATGTCAGAATGTTTAAAAATGTTTAAATTTATAATTGCACAGTAGTCGAATATTCGACAATGTGAACATATTTACCATTGGAAATATGGGTCAAACTATTTGAAATACGTCTTTATATTATTTCAAAAAACAACTTGTACATGTCAAAAATCCGACACCCTATTATCGGATATTCGATGACATCATTGTCGCATATTCGACGATAGCGCCACAGATATGACCATCGCAAATTCGACATGATACCGTCGCATAACTGATGACAATACCTCCATCGAGAAACCTACTCTAATGAAGTCAAAAATTTGCCGGCGCTAAAATAATTCAGAAGGTACAGTACTTTTCATCATTGCAATCTAACACATCCATACATTGCTTCGGATGTTGTCGGATTCTATCGTAGGATTTTGGGTTCAAATCCTGTTGTGTGCTATGTTCAATGAGGACATGTTGCCACTGCTTATAACCCAAAGAGAGTAATTCTTCCTTATCTTTCCTGTTAAATTTTAACGAGTCTAGGAAAGTGAACTCAAGTCTCTCTATTTTTTGACAAGATTGAAGAGGGGAGAGAATAATGCTTGATAAGGTTACTGATTCATGGATTTTACAAGCCCGAACTAGTACATGATTGTTGGAGTTTTCATATTTTGAGAGTCTAAAAACTCAGAAGAAGACTCCAGGGGGGCGTTCTTTCATCCAATTTAGTCTCCTGAGGCCGAAAAAGTATAAAACAATCCACAGAAGAACTCTCTTAGCTCCCGAAGGACTAAGGTATACCTTTTTTGTACTTAGTCCGCAAGGTTCAAAACAGGGGTAAACTATCACCAGACCGAGGCACCTTCAAGAGCGGTAAATAACCTAAGTTTAACGAGTGTGAAGGAAGGTAAGATCACTCAGAAATATCCATTTGATTACGAGAAATGGGGCTTACAACAGTAAACTCGATGCTTTGTTCTTTAGGTTTTAGCGAGCATGACAAAGACATAAAGTATGCTTGAAATCTTTCTCATGTTTGTCTCCAAAGCATGAAAAAGAGAAAACTAAGCTCATACCGGGTGTTCCTTTTCCGTAAGTTTAGTCCCTCATGTCTGAAAAAGTGATAAACCTATGCTTGAGAATACTCTTCTCAATTCTGAAAAAAAGAGAGTGCTCCTTTTTCATAAATATTCCACATGGTCCGAAAAAGTGATAAACTATCACCAATTTGGATTCCCGTTCACTTATTCTTAACGAGTCTGAATGAACAAGTTTACTCGGTAGTCAAGTATATTTTGAGGAGTTAGACCTGGGCCTAAAGAAACTCCATAAGGGCGGGGATCCTTATAAGCAGGGATAGCTTACAAAAAGATGCAAAATGAAGGCTCATTTTGTCATGAAAAACTACTAAGAAGGCTCCCGCAAACCTACCACAATTATGACATGGTTACCAAAAAACAGTGAGTGTTCTAAACTAGGGTACCCATGAAGAGGAGGCCCTATCCATGGAGGAACAATGATGTAGACGAGGAAAAAATGGTTAAACACCATAGTATGTGGTCAAAGAGGTAATCCTAAGGTTAAAAATGGATAAGATATAGATGCAAAAGTACATATGGAGGACCAAACCCTACCCTATATGAGTGGATAACGAATTTTTAAAGACTTCGAACTTGTTGCATTGAGGAAAAAGTCATGGTATTAGTTCATTTATAAAAAATAATTCTTAGACTATAGACTATAGGTTCAAAAATTTGAAATTTTTATATATATAGTTCAAAAACAAAAATAAAACATACCATTTGACAATTTTACCCAATTTAGCAAGTTTTCACCTTTGACTTGGATTGCTCAATGAGGACAAGCTAGTGGAGCAATTCAAAATCCACAAGTGTCAGGTTGGTTGGTTCTCCCCTCTCTTTTATTTCATCCGCTCTAATTTTCATTTTTGTGAAATTTTTTAAGGTTTTGTGCCAGCCCTAAAAGGGTTACACAATACATGCGGGTATGCTACTAAGACAGTAGCTTACATGTGACTTGCTCGAGAGAAATCCGCGTGTGACATGCGACATTCATAAAGCACATTCATGTGTTTTGCGTGACCTATAAAATATTATAACATGGCCAAAATTGAAAGAAATCAAAGGGTTCTAATGGTCAATGGGAAGGTACAAGATGGTGCTAGAGTGGAGGGAACGAGAGCACAAAGATATGGATTGAGATGCTCTACAAGATGCCCCAACTTTGCAAGATTTATGAAAAAGTGGTTTATTGAAGTTATTCTGTACTTCGAACATGCGGGCCAATGTTCGTTTACTGGAACATCTAAACAGTTACCGGGATCACAAACTCCGTGTTTTTGATCTTCAAAGGGAGATCTTGGAAGTCATAGTAGAAGACATGTAATCCATTACACGGTTGTACCACATAGGTATGCCTGTGAACCTTGAGGGTACATGTAGGGGTGGTGACCCTATGAGTGTCCAAGACTATGTTGACACCTACTACTCACCAGGCACGCATAAGAAGGGATCATGCATCCCTATTGTTCACAAAACCAGCTTTCCATTACAGGTAGTGGTAAGCACTATGGTGAGGGTTACAGGATCATCTTCATTGCATCGAGCTACTTGGACACAGATGAGGACTATAGTGGAGTGTGTGCAAGGTACTTTTTTTGATTGGTGCTCGAATATGATCCCAATTATGAGGAAACAACTCTATGACTGCAAGAGAGGACGCCAGAAAAAATTTGGCTACTCAAGCATATTGGTGGCATTCTTCTTTGAGAGAGTGCCTACTATCATCCCCGCAGTATCACTACCTGCATTTTCTCCTCGCTAGCCTAGACTGACCAGGTGGGGAGAGGTCTTCCTTCATCAAGGTAGTGGAGGATCGGCCGAGAGTGTCTATGACAATGACTTTTATATATGGTGGGAGCGGCAGTTGCCAGCTCTCAAGCAGTTTCCGTACTCCAGACTGGATTTTTGAGGAGACAACGATCTTGTCCTCCCGCTGGGGTGGGGGGGCATGGGGAGAGCTAGGTATTTTTATTTTTATGTTTTTTTATTTTTATGAATTTTAATCATAAAATTATATACATATGTATAAAAGTTTTAATCCCTTTTTAATGTTTTTGAAATGCAGATATTGGACCTGTACACCTCGATGGGCACCCTAGGATGTTTGTGTGACCCGTACAGGGTGGGGACCAAGGTATACTCGGATTTCTTGGGGGAAATCTATCCAGGCTGACCCAAGGAGTCCCCACTATACAGATTGAGTGGATTCCCATTGTAACGCAGGAGTTTGTAGTAGGAATTCCACCTACCTGGATACGCCTACTGAGGAGGGTATCCAGGGCCATTATTTTTTATAGGGAGGTCGAAGAGGCTGATGATGCTGAGGACCAGACCTAAATCTATAGGAATTTTTATGGATTACGATCCTATTTCTTGTATATTTATACAGTTTTGACTAGATATTTGGATCAAAACTCGACCTATCTATGGACATATTTTACACACACACACACACACACACACACACACACACACACACACATATCCTGGTTATTTACATGTGTTCCAAATGTATATGTTACGTATATTTCACAAATATGTGTTAAGTGTCAATCTATAATGTAGTTCGCATATGCATCAGTTATTGTATTTTCATTTCTTGGAATGTGATTAAATGAAATATAATCAAAAATTCTTTCAAGTAATATAACCTGCAAAAAATGATGTAACAAGGTAGAGTTTCACTCCTGATAAGCTCCATTGAGCTGGGAAACCATGAGTTGAGAGTCGAGTTTGACCTCTAACCGAGTGATGCCATGTGACAATGCATCCCATAACAACTAAATAACAACCCTGTACTCAACCACATTATTAGTAACAGGACCTAAGCAAGCGCCTCCAGAGGCAACTAGCTATCCTGAGGGTGAATAGATGACCCATGCGGCTGAAGCTAGGTTACAAGTATGACGAATAACACCATCTGAAAAACCTACGAACCACTCAGTTGACATCTGTAACAACCAACATATGGTATAAGAAACACTAACCAACTAACTATTTACATAAAAATACATACAATAAAATACAAGAACAAGCACTAATCCTAGGCATGGTACTTCTTCCGTTTTCATCGAACAAGTTTAGAATCAAGATAGGTGCAGATTCCGCATCCAACGATAAGTGGATCTATGCCTAGTATATATGACCAGGCACATGTGTTGCGAAATTCCTTAAAAATAGCAGCATATATGGAAATCTCCTTCGGAGAGAAGTTTGCCGTGATATGCACATTTTTGACGACGTCAGGGTTTGCAGAGATGTTGATAGGAATGGTAACATAAATATTTGCCATATTCCCCTCAACAAAAATTCCCTCCTTTGGTAAAGGATTAATTGGTAGATCAACATATTAAGCCAGTCTCACATGGAACTCCTGGTTTTCAATTCTACTAAGCTCTGGAAGAAAGTAGGACCTATAGTGAAGATATTCACAAATCTTATCTTGCCCACTCATGGATTACAAAATGGATTCATCCGAAGGTAAAACCATGTCTAAGAAGTCATCTGAATATAAAGAGTTCTTTGCCCAAACAGGCAGGTAAGATTCTTCTAAGTCCTCTGAGACTGAAGAAGGAGTCATGATAGGATCAACGGTGGTATTAATGATAGCTTGATAAGCCACTTATACTGTTAATAAGGGCACCTGAGGTTCATAACGGGAAGGAAGGACCCAAGGATCTATTCTATCGACAACCATTGTGATAGACTTGCCTACACTGGTAGAACCTATATAGTTTATAGGGGCTGGGATATCAAAAGTTCCCATTAAAGATGGATACATTCCAGACTCCAAGCTCTCATTAGCCGGTTTAGTATGATCAACCAAAGGTACAATGGAATCATTAGTTTCCAAACGACCCTTCATAGTGAAACATAGTGGGTCAACAGTAACCAAATTCCTGTTGTGTGGAAACACAACCACTTGAAGAACAATCGAGGCAATCGCACACATGGCGTAAGTCCAACTTCTCCCTAAAAGAAAGTTATAGTCCAAAGGAGCATCAATCACCTCAAATTCAACAACCACTATTTTCCTTGCCAACTTAATCTCAAAAGCCGGTAGGATACCATGCGGACGGAAAGACCTTCTGTCGAAAGCAGTAAGTAAAGTATTTGATGGAACTAGCTTCAGGGAACCTAAAGCATTCCAGCAAGACATTGACATTACACATGTAGAAGCACCTTCGTCAACAACTGTACATCCAATGGTTTTTCCACCATGAATACGACAGGCGAATATTAACATCTGACAAATGGAACTTCGCCAACAGGCTCGAGGAATCCATGTTGCCTAAAGCTGCTAAAAGGGCATCCCACTGAGCAGGACAACTCTGTAGCACTTCCAATGTGGACATTGCATAAGGCGTTTGGGCCAAATATTCCACCACGGAGTAGTTAGAAGTGGCCCTAGAATTGGGACTGTGAAATTCCTTTGTAAAGAGACCTTTTGGTATTCTAGGCATTGGATCAATAGGTTTTTCAATCATGAGAGGGTTTAGTTTCACCAACAGACTTACCCTTCTCAGGAGCCTTCGTCTCATAATTTTAATTTCTCGTCCATAGTAAGGCACTAGATCCTACCATATTGATATGGTTCTAATCAGGAGGGGCACTAGGAGTGCCCTTGTCAACATTAGAAACAAAAGCTACATTCTGTCCTTGGGGAAATGGATCCTTCAAGACAACCAGTTGTTGTTTTTTAAGCAACTTATGAGCTTGGTCAATAAGAGGGCATTGATGAGTTAAGTGGTCTCCCTGGCACAACTTACAGGGAAATTTCACCTTCTTCTTATCTTTCTTATCCCCATCAACATTATTCATGGGTTTCAACTTGTTTTGATTTCCCTCACCCTTATTCCCTTTCTTCTTTTTCCCACTAGGATATTGATTTCCCTTCTGAGAATATTATGCAAAAAAATTTTCATTTTGAGGTGAGGGGCAACCTTTGCTACCTCCACTGTAGATTTCTTCACTGACAACTCGTCGATTTGCTTGGCCAGTGACTCTACAATGGAAGAATTAACTGAACCAACCACAACATCGACATGGGGTCCAGGCTTGGGTTTCTCGACACTATGGGTAGACCGCGGTGCCTTAGGTATAATTTCATATAATATCCCATACTAAGCATATATCAAATCCATCTGCTAGTCCCTGAGGATAGCCTCTTCTTCAGTGGTCACCCTCGAAGAAGATACGTCCTTAGATATATAAGGCAGTAAATATTTTAGGAACCACTCTAACAAGAACTCGGGGGGTATGGTGGTTTTGATAAGCCTCTTCCGTCTTCGCCACTCTTGGATATGATCTGAGATATTTGTGGATTTGTCTTTTCGAAAGGTAGACAATAGGTCTGTGCTGGCATCATACCGGACAGTAAGCTGGAAGTGATTAAGAAACACATTTGCTAAGTCCAAAAAACTGTTGAATGCAACATAGGGAAGTTCAATATACCATTTTGCTGGAACACTATTCAAGGTTTTTTGGAAAAGCCTCAACCAAATGGTATCATCATTTAGTGAGTTTGAAGAGAACCATAAGTGAAAAGTGGTTATATGGGCACCTAGATCTTTGCCATCTTTTCCCTCAAACTTGGGAATGTCCGAGGGTAATTTGCTAGGAACAGGTGGCCACGTGGCACTATGCTTCATCGGGTCATTCATCAACTTGGATAGGTATCATGAGTTTAAAGTTGTTAGGAAGGGAAGTTTAAACCTAACCAGAGCTTGAAAAGCATGATTCTTAGATGTAGAAGGACATGCCCCTTGGTTCCCAAATGTAAAGGTGGTGTTTCCCCCAACCGCCGGTTGTGAAGTAGTTGGACTACTTTGAAATGGGTTCCACCTATAAGCCAGTGGATTATTTGTGTGCAGTGCGATATAAGTGGTTTGAGCTGCTCCAGATGAAATTGGAATCTGAAAGACAAAAGATGGTATCCCTCCTGTAAAAAGTGAAAAGGGAGAGCTCGTGAATGGGGTCAAAATCGGTGTATGGAAACCTTGACCAAAAGTATTTGTGTTTCCAAACTACATCCCCACATATGCAGGTGTAGGACCTACATAAGGAGTGTATGGGGGAATGTGCCCCCCATTCCGTGGGAAACCTTGAACAAATGAGGAGGATCCACTAGGACCACTCTGAGCAGTATGCATGAAAGAGGGGGAAGCAAAAGGTGCACTAGGAATCCTAGTGACAACCCCACTAGAAGGACCTACTACATTCAAGGGAGTTAGTGGTTGGACCACTTAACTAATTGATGACAAAGGTGCAGTAGGTGCATTTGATCTTGGAGTACCAACCGGGGGAGGTGGCACTCCTCCAACCAAAATGACTGAAGTGGGGGTAGAAATACACTCTCCAGAGCTAGCCAGAACTCTGCTCATAGGAACACCAATAACAGGTGAATCAAAAGGAAGAAATTGGATGATCACAGGATCGCTTAAGTCAGTGAGGTGGGTTAAAATTCCTTGCAAACTCATCATCCTGCAAGTCTTCGATCTCTATTGCAGTTCTATCTACCCGATTAGTCCTAAGTTTCAGTTCACCTGGAACTTCTCTAACTCCTACTGGTTCAAATGAACTGTCAGTACCTAGTCCTCACCTTTGAGGGGGCAGTGGAGGCTCCACTATATTAGATGGAGGAAGGTTTTGTAGCCTTCTTGACCTACGAAGAGGTTGGTCCTCCACAGCTAAAAATTTGACTCGTACACACCTAAAGACAAACTAAATACAGATAAACCAAACAACACTCATTAAAAAATTTCCTAAGGCCACACAGACACAACAGGTATAAGAGATGCCTTCCAAAGAAAAGTCTGAGATGATTAAGGCCTAGTTCCAACCAATGAAAAACTAACAGATGGTTACTTGGCGTCCCATGAATATGTTCTTCGGCACAAGTGGAGGAATGACCCAACCGTCCTCCCAAACTGTCTACCGGGGTTACCTTCCAAGCCCGTCCAAGGTAAACCAGAAATAGCCTTTTGGTATTACCTATGTATGATCCCTAGTGTCGAGAGACTAAAGGCTACCACAACTACACTGAGAGTTTGGCGAAACAGTCGCAAGCCTAATTCTTATGTGTGGGCAGGGTAGCAAAGCCTGAAACCCTGTCAACACCGGCACCGCATGGGTCCTAAGAGGTGGTATTGACAAGATCCCCAAACACGTAAAAGTCATGATCTATGCTCGAACAAGGAATTAGAGGGTTATCTCCTCATTCCAGGTCCTCACACAGCCTCGTGCTTAACTCTTGTGTGAGAGAAGCTTTCCAGATGGTCTCATGTAGAGGAGGATTTACCTAGCGGGATGATACTGTATGGTGTTATAGACTCAACAAAAGAAAGCAAAAATGATGTAAAAAATAAAAATTTCAAAGCAAATTGCAACTACTATGCCAATTTTTCTTTTCTTTTTCTTGTAAAATGAAAGCTAATGATTTTAAACTAAGCATGAGAAACTACAAGACTTTAAATTTTTTATTTTTCTTGAAAAATGATGAAAAGCTCATTAGATGCAACCTAATGCAAAAAGTATAAAATTTTTGTCTTTTCTTTTCAAAAAATTTCAAAAATTATAAATGCAACTAAATGCAAACTTGAGTAAATTTGAAAAATATGAACATATAGCAATGAATGATGTAAAACAGATCCCAAAGAAACACACTTCAACTAGAAGGAAAAAATGGAACAAACCCTAAATTTAGCAGAACTAACAAACTCAAAATCTTACTAGATCCACAAAAAGGGAGAATGACAAACTCAGACTACAAACAACAGTGCATAGCATAAAGTGTTCCTAAGGACTGATCAATGACCTAGAACACAAGCACTCAACCCAAAAAGCCAAGTAGGAGGACCAACAACATTCACAAATGAAGAAAGTCAAACACAAAGAGCCCAAGGACTTGAAATATCAAGCAAACAGTCTGATGTATAGACCTAAGACTTACAAAATCATGTTAGAAATAGAACTTTCACAAGCCTCTGAGAGGTCACCAAAACAGGGACAAGCAAAAATCCTATGAACTTAGGGAAAGCTACAAGTATACACAACTGTTATAAAGACAACCCATGTGTGACACACCACTGTTATAAAGATAACCCACATGTGACACGCGACTGTCCAGAATGCAACCCGCATATACAAAGTGAAACAAACGACTGTCAATAAGACAACCCGCGTGCACTACTAAAAATTTTCAAAGAAAAAAGTACTAGCAGACTGTTGGGCTTAGGGTAGACCCGGGTTCTATACTTTTGTCTTCGCACCAACAAAATACCCATAGTGTTGGCCCTTTCGGCAACAACCTGTGAACAAGTTGCAGTCTCACCCAAAACAACTATGGGGTGCCACAGAATCAGGTTTCTGCAAGCAGAAGAGGGATATTACTGTACCTTTAGCTTCTAATAAATGATAATCATAAAATACAGAGCTTTGATATTCACTTATTTAGCTTCGCGGTTAGATAAACAAACAGTGCCTTGCTTAACCCTTTACTGGGAATTCATGGTGAAGTTAGTATTTAACAGTGATCTTACTTATCAGTTATATATTTATCAATGCATAAAAGAACATAACAATAACACAAATGAACCACAACACATGATATAACGTGGTTCACCCCCAGTTTAGGGGCTACGTCCACAGAACTGTGTTTTATTCAACTCTTTACAAAAACCACAGTTCTGATCTGCGCACTCAGCTACAGATCCCTTCAATTCCTCAAATCTGCACACTAAGTTGCAGATCTCCCTTAATCACCAAAAACCCTCTACGCACACAGCTGCAGAGGTCGTCCACACACACAGCTAGGACTTAAACTTTCTTACAAAACCAGCCTTAGCTTCACATCAATTCATCTTACATCAAAAGCCTAAACTGACTTCTTTACAAGAGTGCTTATTTATAGTGCACTTATTACAAAACCATGGGATTAAACCATGGGCACCCCGAACCCTAAACCCTAGACTTAAACCATGGGTTTATTACAAAAATAAGGCTTTTACTTAACCTCAACACCCCTAAGACTATTTTGAGTCGCAACTCCGCTTACAAACTTCCACAAAAACCGTGGAGTTACCAAAATTAGGGACCGTTAAGGTGCGCGCCCCAACAGGCCCCTAAGACTCACCAGTGTCCCGTCCCGGGACACTCAGCTGCTCGTCTGGTGGGGAGAAATTTGCTGGCGAAGATAGTGAACTGCTTTTTGAGGGTACGCATGATATTTTCAGCTGCTTGTTCCTTGTCCACCAGCTCCTGTAATGCTGTCGCTGACGCTTCGCTAGCCTTTTCCTGTGCAAATGTGTCGTATTCCTTCAGAACTTTGAGCTGGCTGTCCATATCAGTGCTCAATTCCAAGGCCTCATTGACAAGGGGCTGCATAGAATATTCCTGTTGGAGTTCCTTGCTTTGTTTTACCTTGAGCATTTTCTGCATAGGAGGGAGGGTCTTAATTTCCACTTTTACTACGTCCAATTCTGCTTGTCGCTGCTTGATGGTTTCCTATAGCTTTTGTACTTCGGGGTTTTCCTGTAGTGTTGTCCAGGCATCGACGCTTTCCTCTAGCAGTTTTGCTGCACTGCCCATGATATCGAATATTTTTGCTGCTGAGGCCTGAATGTCTGCGCGGCGCTGCTCTCTGACCTCTGGTGGGCTTTCTGGGATAATGCGAAGTTGAAGCTCTGCAATCTGAGCCTCATGCTCTGCTTTAAGCTTCGCTATTTCACTGCGAGACTACTGTGCATAGTCTTTTAGTTTGGTGATTCTTTGCTCCGGTTCCTCCTTGTTCTGGATGTCGAAGTCAAGAAGACTTCAACACGCCTCCTCCAATACTCGCGCCAATGTGATCTGCTTACGTTCTACGTCGCTCTTTCTCTGCTCCGCTTCCTCCAATTGTGCTGAGAGGCTATCATTCTGCTTCCTGATATTTTCCAACTGTATTTGGGAGTAGTGGTCTTGTGCTTGGATTTCCTTTGCGATAGCTGACTGACAGAGATGTAATTCCATCATGGACATCTTAGTGTAATCTATTCCAACTATCATGCTCATCTCCGCGCGAGATGCTGCATCGGTTATGATGAGGGCAGCACTTGACACTTGTCCTCGGTGTTCTCTAACCAGCCATTTTCTTGTGTCTAGCTGCGCAGGTACTAGGGCACTACTTGCCGCAACGCCAGTCGCTGATTTTTTTGCTAACTCCTTCAGATCTGAGATTCACTTTGCTACACCGGTGATAGCATCAAGATGCGTGACTGCAAACTCTAACCATTTCTTGGTGAGAACTTCTATGGATTTCGACAGAGCCTGATTAAGCTCCTCACTTGTCAAGGTGGGGTCTTTGTCGATATTCTTGTCCTTCGATGCTTTCCTTTTCTTTCGGGACTGAGGTTTGGTTACTTCTTCGGCCTCTGGTGACTTGCGCTTACCTGGCCGATTAGGGTTTGAGATAGTTTTGACCGACTCCTCTTCTTCTCCTTCATCTCCGTCATCTCCACCTTGGTTGCTTTCACTCTGCTGCGACTCACTTTGCTCTTCGCTGTCCTCTGGGGGGTCTTGCTGCTGCGTCTGACTAGGGCCAACACCCACATTGGTGACCGAAGGGATTGGAATGTTGGGATTTGTTCTTGCATCCTTCAACCAGTCAGCTGACCACTGCTGAACTACCGCGAGGATGTATTCTTTGGTCACCACATATGGAAACTTCCAGCATGCCTTCTTCTTATCTGCGTGGGCCTGGATGAATACATTGTGCATGTCGGCCCTGAAGGTGGCCACTCCATCATATTGAGAGAATAGCTCATTACTGAGCCGCGGGGTCTTTACAAGCTCATATGAGATACTCATGGTGTAAAAGGCGAACACAGTGTTCGTCATCTGCTGGGATGCTTTGTCCTGCAACACCCAGAGTGATGCGTACCTCGCTGCACCTGGCATGCTTGGAGGTACGCCAATAAACTGCACCTCGGTGGGCTCTTTCCACCCGATCAGGGCAATAAGCACGATCAACCATGAATAGTGAAAGGGTCTACCTTTTTACTACGCGTCCTGGGAATCTTCAAGAAATTCCATAGTGATGTATGCTTCCCAGTTGTAAATGTAGCCTTCCGCACAGTTCGCAGCAATACTTACAATCAGGGCAGGCACTTCATATGGTCTGCACTTTCTTATCAATTTGCAAGCTAAGAGTTTTGCAGCGAATCGAATGTTGTGATGCTGAATGGCTGAGGTTTGATACCCTCGCTTCCCTTTCGTCAGCCCGAAGCGTTCCTTCATGATATGTGCTAGCTTCACATCTTCATGTTTTCCCAAAAACTCAATGCTAGGGTTAGGCCCTTCCTTCGGTAGGCCCGTAATCTGGTGAATGAGTTCTCCATTGATAGCGATTTTCTGGTTTCCGATCCATAGGTACCCATCATGCACCAATGCCAATAATTGCTTGACCACCATGGTTACATGTGTGTTGCGACTGAAGTGGGGCACATTAAGCATCTTCAACAAACCAGCTTTGTCCAAGCCACCAACCCACTGTTTCACTTCTTATAATGTCGCTCCAGTCTCCTGATAGCGGACAGAGTGTAAGTATGTCCCAGGTGCGAACTGTGGAAATTTCTCATGATCATTTGTATCGTGGTCGGCGTACTTGAGCCTGTCTATTTTCCCTGTCATTGTCCCGACTAGCTGCACACCCGGTGGTAGCGAAGGGGTGTGTAATGTGAACTTATTTGTCCGCCGAGGGAGCTGAACTCCTGGTCGAACTGGCGGAAGATACGGTGGACGCTGCGGTGCAATGTTCTCATCCTCTTCAAGCGGGACCTCTGCTGAGCTGGACAGATTCATCTCGGGATCCTCCGGTGTTTTCCCTGATTGCTTGTGTCTGTCTTCGTTCCGCTTAGAACGAACTTCAGGCTTAAATTTTTTTTCTGGTAGAGCGTGTTTGCATTGGCTGGGTCGGTGCTAGGGGGGTCTCTTCATGGGGTGCAGACGTAGGTGGGTGGCTGAAAAGGTGCGGCAGACCCTCCTGTTCAAATTCTCTCACTAACTTCTAAAGCTCGCTATCAGCTGACATGGATGCAATTGTAAAACTCAAGAAATTGTAGAATGCAAACGCCGCGGGTGTGGGTGTCTTCTTATAGAATCCATCCACGACATTTGTCATAAATGTGCATTGATGATACCAAATCTGACAGAGATCTTGTCCAACCGGCGGTATATTTTCCAAGATCTCATTAATACAGACATTTAATACAAGTAGCGTACTGGTGCCGCCAATTTTGATTTCTTCCAACGGTCGTATTTTAAGCCTCAACAAATATTTCCTTCTTCGGCACAAGCAGTGACTCTGGCTGCGCAAAAATAAGGACATTCGACATTTCCTGATACCATCTTCGACATGGCTTCGAACTTCAACCCACGACATAATGTCTTCCACCACCCCAATGATTCTTTTCATTTTTGAGAACCCTGTTATAGATAGGTCCTGATATTCATGGAGAAGTTGGGTCACTTTGCTCACCATTTCGTCATCCCAATAATCTCCAATGGTAGCATACTTAGGGTTTTCTTCTGATCCAATGTTTACGGTCCACGTCTTCAGGGGCTGAGTCACTTCAGGTGCTTCAACTGTTGGTCCATGTACTTCGCAGTGTCCTTCTGACTCAGGAATGTTAATGTTGCATGGATCGTCATCCTTGTCAATTGCGAGGTTATAACATTCTACTGCATTGGCTTCTTGTTCCTTCCAATCAGGTTGGTATTCTGCTATTTCTTGATCATCAAATACTTTAGTATAGATCAACCTAACAGCTGTATCCAAAGCAGGAGAAACCTCATCAATAGAAAATGTCAGCACAAAACTATCAACAAGACTATACCAACTTACAGTACCGTGGCGAAGCTCGACCTCCGCATACTAGTTCTTTGCTGCAGGTTCCAGGGTGTGCACAAACCTATGTACCCATTCGTCACGAGGTACATGCTTCCATGCTTTGTAGCATTGCTCCAAGTGTCCCTGAGGACTGGTCGTACCATTAAACCTGCTTCGCACCTCCTGAGGTTGGTCCCTGAATCTTAGGCAAAGGGACTTCTGGCACGCTTCCCAACTATGAATGTACTTTTTGTGACAATTCCACCATCTGGATGCTGTGGCTCTGAATGCTGAATCTAGAGTCTCCATTTTCTGTGAGTCTGGTACCTGCGCTGAGAATTGCACAATAAATTCTTCTGGGTCTGTCGAATCATCAAAAAAAGGTATGGTTCTTGTCTATGAACTAAGCCATCTGAGAGACTTGGTAATTCTTACACATCGATGCCCATGTAGCTCATACAGTCTATTCTGCCAATTCTCTAGGCCATCATTTGAATCCGTCATGCAGGAGCTGTCACACTGCCAATCCATGATACCTTTGGTAGTGGGATCAACATAATCTTCTTCCTTCACTGTGATATTGTAGATATGGTCCAAAACATCCGGGTTTTCATCTCTTACTGGCTCGGTATACCTCTCTCCTTGAGAAGGATCCAATGGGACTATGACTCTCAGTCCTTTCCCTTCGAAAGTCATCTGCCTCTTCTTCAGGTTGATTACTGCATCATTATCTATTGCCCATTCAATGCCTAGCAGTGCTGGATAGGGGTTTCTATCATCAATTATTTCAATTACCTCAAAGTCGGCTAAGGTACTGACTCCATCAATATCTATTGATACACTAGGGAGTATTCCTAGGGGCACAATCTTCTGCTGATTGGCTAATCTCAGCTGTATAGGGGACCATTCCAAAGTAGGTTTTCCCATTTGTTCCCATGTCTGCTTAGTTAAGACATTTATTTCTGATCCTAGGTCCAAGATGACATCAATCATGTCATATTCTCCTATCTGAGCATTCAATCTCATTTCCCTACCAGTTCTTCTGACTCTATGAACAGTTTTTTCCTTACCAGAACTTCGCTGAGGTTCGTAAGAAGCAATAACTCTCTGCAACTCATTTAAAGCATTCTGATTTCTTAAGAGCTTCATACAACTTTGTAAAAAGGAGGACAATGTACTTAATTTCTCCATCGAAGCTTCTTGCGACTGCGACGGCTGCTGAGGTTGTTGCGTAGGTGCTACTGAGGTGTTGGGGTCAGCAAAGTCTCTCTTGGCTTCCATGAATGTCTCTTTTTCTCTTTCGACATCAAATGCTGGGATTTTTTCTGGAGCTTTACGAACCCAAGCCTCCACCACGACCACGACCTCCGAAAGTCCCGCGACTTGATGTACTACCGCGGTAACCATATCCATCATTGCCTTGGCCATCATTTTGTACCCGATAAGCATCATAAGTGCATTCTCTCATGAGGTCAAAGCTGCGACACTCATCTTCGTTGTGTCCCACTGACTTACAGAACTTACAATAAGGGTTCTTAGGGACTTGCACATATCTCTGCAGAAGATAGCAGTCTTCAGGTCGATGTTGGCCAGTTGTCCTACAGAGCTCACAATATAGAACACTAGGGTTAAACGGGTTTGGTGCACCAGAATTCAGGAAATTTCTTACCGCAGGACACTGTTCCTTGTCATGACCCTCTGTCTGACATCGTGTACACCAAACCTCTTCGCGACTAGCTTTCCCTTTTTTCATATCGCGAAGCTCCAGAGCCATCGCTGCCAACTGCGCTTGTATTTGAGCGATACTAAAATTATCTTCGACAGGGGCTGTTTCAAGCTTCATAGCGATTTCCAAAGCCTCCTGTTGATCTGCAACCTTCTGTTGCATGAGTGGAGTCCTGATGTGCGGTAACAAAGCTGCGATGAATGATTCCTTATGCTGCGCTGGTCCAATAGTGAAACTGACTTGATCTAGCAGAACTTTGAACCTCTGATCAAAGTCCCACACTGATTCTCCTCGCCGCTGCTGAATTTCCTTAGTTCAGCGATACATTGCGACTCGGATTTAGGCTTCTTAAATTCCTTTATCATTGCTGCTTTTATATTAGCCAAGACATGGTTCTAAGTACTGGAAAACTTCATGAACCAGGTCAAAGCGCAGTCTCTAAAAGAAGTAACTAGCTGCGCTCTTCTCGTATCTTGATCTGTAATGTTCTTAGCAGTCCACATGACTTCACATAAGAACCAAAACTGTTCTAGATCCTCTGATCCAGTTCCTTTAAAGACTGGTAGTTTGATGTCATCATTCATATGGGCCATATTGGATCTAGGGGGAGAGGGAGGGGGAGGAGGAGGGGAAATCGCTGAGGTAGACTAACCTGCAACAGGAATACTTAGGCTAGGGTTACTTTCAGACTGTGACAGGTTCTCAGGGATAATAGGTCTTCGCTGCGGGGTTACTGGAGGATTTCCAACAGAAGGGGTTTCTTTGGGCTCTGAGGCTGCTGAACTTATAGGGTTAGACTCGGTATTTTGACCTAGGGTATAGGACTCAAAATTTCTCTTGTACCTTTTCCCACTTCGCAGCAAACCGCTTTGCTCGTCGAAGGTACTTTCGCTTGCAAAATAGATTAGTAATACTAAATCTAACAGTCTGATTCAATGAGCAATATACCTTTTTCAGCCAATAGCATTTTAATTCTCAAACTAAATGAATTCAAGTACTTACCCCTTGGTCCTTTGAAGAACTTTCGTTCAGCTTCGCTGAAGGACGTACTTGTGTCAATGGCGAATTCCATCCCAAATGCTTCAAGGGTTCGCGTTGTCCAGAAATCAACAGCTTGGGATATCTCGTTGTTCACCCTTTTCAATATATTAATTCTTGCGGGGGTCCAATCAGGAAACTGACCTTCTTGGAAGTTCGTCCTTCTCTCTGTTAACCTGGATAACCACTGGTGCAACTCTATGTGGATACTACCAAAGAAAATTTCATAAACATTAGAAAAAACATACCTTTGTAAAAAGTCGTTTGAACTACGACGCGGATCTTTGTTCTCTTGTACAACAAAGTTCAGATAAGTCTCTTCAATCCAATCACCGATTTCTTTCACTGAGGGTCTCCAAAACATAGCCCTCGAGGTACGACGTAAACCCCTCTTGAGCAGATACTGAGTTCAACCAGCAACAGAACCAATTTGTTGGGCTTAGGGCAGACCCAGGTTCTATACTTTTGTCTTCGCACCAACAAAAGACCCATAGTGTTGGCCTTTTCGGCAACAACCTGCGAACAGGTTGCAGTCTCACCCGAAATAGTTATGGGGTGCCGCAGAATCAGGTTTCTGCAAGCAGAAGAGGGATATTACTCTACCTTTAGCTTCTAACAAATGATAATCATAAAATACATAGCTTTTATATTCACTTATTTAGCTTCGCGGTTATATAAACAAACAGTGCCTTGCTTAACCCTTTACCGGGAATTCACGGCGAAGTTAGTATTTAGCAGTGATCTTACTTATCAGTTATATATTTATCAATGCATAAAAGAACATAACAACAACACAAAAGAACCACAACACACGATATAACGTGGTTCATATTAATTCTTGCACATGATCTAGGAACTAGGAATCAAAATCATCAAAGAATTATTAACAAATTACTCATGAATTGGCAATAATCGGAACCAGAATAGGTTTCCTCTCTGTATATTTTATAAACAATAAAGGGTTACAATTCCCATGCATGAGCCATGGCTTAACTCAAATGAAGAATCCGAATAACTAAGGGACAATTCGAATTCCCATGCATGAGTCTAGCTTAACTGACTCTTTGCCATGCAATACCACTCAGTTAACCACTTGACAAAA
>LPNX010381938.1:530231-732718 GCA_001517045.1 Pseudotsuga menziesii
TCGTTTTGTCTCTGTTTTCTTTGTTCGCCACGTTCTTTTGATGTCAATTCATTTGACTTTCTTTGTCGATACGCTCTTTGTCGATCTGCTGCCTTTTGCTTTCTTCGAAATTCTTTCTATTAATCTGTCATTTCTTCTAACCTTTCTCTTCATTGCCTGTCATTTTCTTGTGCTTGTCTCCTAACATCTTCCACATGCCGATCTTCCATTTTTTGTTGATACTTTGTAGAATCACTAAAATCAATGCAAAATAATTAATTTTGTCATTTACATCTTTTACATGTAAATAATATATGTCATTAAACACATATTTTATATTTTCATCCAAAAGCACATATATTAATTCTTCTAAAGGAGAGTTGCATCAAAGTCAAATCCTCATTAATATTCCAATAACATATGTGATTAATATATAATTTAATCAAGAACACTATAAACAATGCAAGAACAATGAAAACAATGCAACCTACACTATAAGAAATTATTGAACAACAAATTGTAATTGACATGTAAATCGTTTGTTTTTTCATTGTAACTAACACGTAATCACATTGTATAACCATTATGGATTTCCTTAAATACATCCATTATTGTCTAATAACATGGCAATATAACATTATTTTTTTGATGTATAATAAATTGTAATTATGGTGCAAATGTTTTTCTCATGCAAATTACTTGCCCAACTACTAGTGCAAATGTTTTTCTATTTTAAACAAAGTTTAATTGATGGTGGTTTGTGAGAAACCATGGGCTACCTTGGGTGTTGAAAATATATACATATTTGATTATACCATTAGTTTAATTGATGGTGGTTTGTGAGAAACCATGGGTTGCCTTGGGTGGTGAAAATATATAAACGCAAAGTCAAATCCTCATTAAAAACATATTTTATATTTTCATCCAAAGGCACATATATTAATTCTTCTAAATGAGACTTGTATTAAAGCAAAGTCAAATCCTCATTAATATTCCAACAATATATAAAATAATTAATTTTGTCACTTACGTCTTTTACATGTAAATGACATATATGATTAATATATAATTTAATCAAGAACACTAAACACAATGCAACCTACACTATAAGAAATTATTGAACAAATTGTATTTGACATTTAAATCATTTGTTTTTTCATTGTAACTACCACGTAATCACATTGTATAACCATTATGGATTTCCTTGAATACATCAATTATTGTCTAATAACATGACAATATAACATTAATTTTTTTTCAATGTATAACAAATTGTAATTATGGAAAACCAAAAAAAAAATGGTTGTATGGGTTGGTAATGAGAAAATATTTCTATGTTCAAAAGATGAAACATATAGTAGTTTGATACGGGGGAGATTATTATTGGATTATACCATTTAAAATTAAATAATCCAATAAATAAAATATATTGTCCAACTACTCGTGCAAATGCTTTTCTCTTTTAAACAAAGTTTAATTGATGGTGGTTTGCGAGAAACCATGGGGTGCCTTGGGTGTTGAAAATATATAAACGCAAAGTCAAATCCTCATTAATAGCATATTTTATATTTTCATCCAAATACACATATATTAATTCTTCTAAAGGAGACTTGTATCAATCCAAAGTCAAATCCTCATTAATATTCCAATAATATAATAATTATAGTTTTATTTATACAAAGGATAAGAGATTTAGAATGGAAACGACATGAATTTTAATTTTGTGTAGGCCAACATGCTGGGTATACAATTTATTATTATTTTATTAAAGCGTCACGTACAAATGTGACAACATATCCCCATACTAGGCTGGAGAGCACCTCTCAACGCAATGAAGATTTGTACATATTTTATTCATCATAGTTTGATTTACTTTGGAGTTGAAGACATGGGTTACAATGTGGGCATTTTTCCAATTGAGCGATAGGATTTAGAGGAGCCTCTCAAGGCTTGGAGTGGGTCATGAAAACTTTTGACTTGGCATCCCTTCCTTCATTGTCAGGGATGATTTTAAGGATCCATACTTATTTAAAAGTGTATAAATGTTGGCGAATACTACTAATTCTTAAAACACCAACTATAAAATGATTGACGATATTTTTAAAAAAGTATTTTAATTTCCAAGGATTTTATATCGTTTATATAATAATTTGGCGATTTTTAGGGTGAAAAAATTCTACCCCATCAAAATTGGGCGAAACAGGGCTTCAAAAAATGCAAAATGACGAATCTTTTTTGAGAGAAAAACATGGAAAAATAGCCCGCTAGGCTAAAATTCGCCCCTAAAATTATCCCTGTTTATTGTCCACTTAAAAAGTGTAACGAATATATGTGGACCGATTCTTTACTCATGAGCTTGAGCTTAAAGGGGTTCGTTGAAGTTGGGAAAATTTTGGTTAAAGTTCCCTTGAGATTTTGTTTTCCAATGTCATTTGAAATGGCTAGGGACTTTAAATATTGTATAGATGAGGGAAAGTGGTCACGTCTAGTATTTATTTATTTTGTTTTATTAAGGAGGTTTGAAGAGGGGACTTTGTATCCCATTCTTTTTTGCTTTTTATTTACTTATGGCATTTTGACCACTTTTTTGTATGCTTATTTTTAGGATTTTGTTAGTACTAGTGGTGGTTGGTTAGTTTCACTCCACGCTGAGTTAGATTTAGTAAATAAGAATATTTTATTATAAATTGAGATGGAGTTACAATCTATATAAGGGTTGATTCTCTTATTTATTTGTCATGGTTAGATTATGAGAACATTTTTCTCTTTGAAGACTAAATGTTATATTTTATGGAGTATTTGAAGTTTAAGGGTTTTTTTCTCCACTTGTAAGTGGATTCTGGTTCTTATATTTTAATGTTGCAAAATGGTACATGGGCTACCAAGTACTTGTTATTAAGGCCATAGAATAACTCCTTGATATTGTCATAAACCTGTCCCTACTTTCATTGGTCTTATTCCCTTGACTCTATCAACCTGGGATTGACACTAGTCTTTAAAACCCATCACCCATGGTTAGGGATAACTCTTCAAATCACCTTTGTTCCCTCATTTCCATAGCATAATAATCCTATTTGGGGAAGACCCCCTTGAGTTGGAAAAGAGCAAACCAGAAGTACATGGACGTAGTTATTGAGGTGACAAGGGTAACAACTATATGTTGTAGTTGGGCTAGATGCATTCTTTGGGGCTCTAACTACACCTAACAGTTCATGTCGATGATCTAGCTATGACAACCTCTACTTAGCAACCTTTCGAAAGCTTATTCAAGGGAGAAGGTAAATTGGAAATAATATTTAGAGCATATGTTCCTGATAATTTTGAGCATTGGAAAGCTTTTCATAATGATTTACAAATCATAAGGTTCTTGAATAATCTAAATGAATTCATCGATTGCAGTGCCGATTGGAGATCTAAAGATTGCAAGAACTAATAGATTGAAAACTTAGGAGATGATAACTACCCCTTAGGAGTTGTCACTTTGGAGCGTGACATTGATAGAGATAATGTCTTTAAGAAGAAGAAAGAAGCTAGTGAACCTAAAGCCTTATGTAGAGTTGAACATTAGTATCAAATCTAGTCCAAAATCATTAAGTTGGGTAAAGGGACCACTTTAGAAAAGAGGAGACACATTAATAACTTTATGAGAGAATACAAGGATGAGTTTGCTTGGTCATATGATGAATTAAAGGTATATCAAGAAGATGTGTTCCAACACACTATCTTTCTAAAGGAGGGTGCACAACCTTTTAGGAAAAAGTTGAAGATAATTTATCCTAAGTTACCCCTTCTCATCAAGAAAGAGTTAGAGAAAATGTTGGAAACAAAAATCATTGTCCTACAAGAAGTTCAAAGTGGGTAGCCAATTTGGTTGTGGTTAGGAAGAAAAATGGTGGGATAAGGCCATGTCGATTTTAGAAATGTTAACCAACTTTCACTTAAGGATAATTACCCACCCCTGAACATGGAAAATTTGTTAGAAAGGGTCACTGGGGTTAGTATGATGTCTATGTTAGATGGATTCTAAGGTTATAATCAAGAGTTGGTCAAAGCGAAAGATAGACCAAAGACATATTTTACTACTCCTTGGGGAATGCTTTAATATCTTAGGATACCATTTGGATTAGTGAATGTTTGGTCCACTTTCTAAAGATACATGGATTTTTCCTTTAGGAACCTTCTTGAAAACATAATCAAAATATACCAAGATGACTTTGATGAGTTATTTTAATACCCTAAAAAAGAGAAACAAAAGGGACTTGTACATTAATTGTCAACCTAGGGTTTGGAAGGAACTTAAGAGATATTGTGCACTATATTTGCAAGATCCATGTTCATTATTTACAACTAGTTTTCTACATTTTGTTATGAAAATAAAATTACATCACACCACACTTCATAAATCAAGAGTAGCAACAAACATCTACTTGAGCGCCGATAATGATAATGGGAACCTTGCTGTCACTAGGACATTTCCTGGCATGACCTGGATACTCCTTGTTTTAATGGATCAAAGCAAAAAGGAAAATACACTTGAAAAAATATAAAGGAAAATAAAAAACATGCATTCAACCAAATAATACTATGATTGTAATCATTGTTTGATGGCGGTTCTGCTTTGGCTTGGATTAGCATTGACAAAAGTGTAGTCACAAGTTTTATTCGCCTTTGTGATCTGTGTGAAACATATATATACAATCATTTCATAAGAAAAAATATAAGAATGAAATAAACATGTATTCAAATAAATATGTATGAAAGAAACCATGTGAAATACAAAACACCTATTCTCATGGAGTGGACCCTGCCACCATGGGAACAGGGTACCGATATAAACTATAACACTTTAGAACCACTAAGAACTCCAAATACACTTGTATCTATAAACTTGAAATTACAAACATAGTTGTGAGAGTGAGTCTCTCACATATCGACCTCTCCCAATACAAGTGCTAGCACTCTTATTTATAGAGTTTAGGGCATTAAATGAAATATAACAACCTTGTAACTAAATCCTAAATATGTGCTCTTAGGTACAAAAGATTCGTTAAGGAAATTAATTCCCAATATTCTCGGAAAGTCATTCCAATATTCAAGGGAAGTAGTTCCTATAATCAAGGAAAGTAGTTCCAATATTCCAAGAAGGTAATTTCAACCTCTTTTCTCATAATAATTAGGTATCAAACTCATGAATGAAACAATCAATGTGTTGATGTTTCTCTTGAATCCTTTGATCATTTTTAGGTTTAAACTTGAATATGCACAATCCTCAAATATAACATCATAAGAAAAACACTAAAACTATTAGTCCAAATTCTCTAAATAAATAAATTAATATCTAAAATAACAATCCAACATTCCTTGGTTAGATGTGCGAGTATATGGGAAATAATGCGAGTATTAAGGCAAAAGATCAAGGTAAAAAGGTGTTACTGCAAGGAGGATGAATAGCTCAAAAAAATACAAAATAGGCACCCATCATATGCCCCAACCAATGAATCCCGATGTGTAGGGATAACCAATTGCATACTGTATATCCAATTCTTTTGGCTCATAAAACCTGAATGACCCATCCACTTATTGCCACTGTATTATTTCCTTGGACACATTCCAATGAAATGTTGCATTATAATTTTGAGAGGGGCACCATATCAACAGGTAGTGAAATCAGAGTCCAATCCAATTAAGGCCGTTTTCTCATGGAGTTGGTATCAAATGAAACCATGTGCAAAGCTGGTTTAAAATGAGGGTATCCCATATGCATATGATTTTAAGAACATTTGGAAAGCTATGACATATATCATGGGAAACTGATAAAGATTTGAAAGCATGCATTTGCATGACTTTGTTGTTTCAAGTAAGAGCTTGTTGGTGATGTGTTTATAATTGGAATGAATTACTAATCAAACCATGGTAATCTTCTATAATCAGATTTGGTAAAGGATAAGTTACATGAACCACAAGATCATAATTATATTAAGCTTGGTTATAAATGTCTCGAGCTTGCCTCCATTTAACGAGTCTATGGATGAAGGATGAGAAATATCTCAGTTACAAATCCCCAAGTTCCTACGTATATAGTCAAGCATCACAAAATTAACCAAGTACAATTCACTCAAAAAATCTCGCTCATGCTCTAGAACAATGCAAAATACATCTACAAAAACTTGTGGACTACTATTCTGATAAGGTTTACTTGCTTCTAGCTGTTGGAGTCAAAAAACCATCCATCTTTCTTTTAGAAATATAGAATGTATATAAGAGGGTGCTCTACATGACAGGGCCTTCAAGCCAAATCCACATACATCCTTCATTCAACACTCTATGTTTACCCATTGATCCTTGTAATATTTGTTCTTGTGCTTCCATCTTTTTTTATGAATAAGAAATAACTCAAACCACTTTTTCTTCAATTGAGAAACTACGTGTTGATGGTACTCTTTCTCTATGAGTATCAATTAAAACGATTCTGTAATGTCACTAATTTCCTCGACGCTATTTTGGGAAATGGGGTATGAAAATTTTCCTTTTTAACTTCAACATAACATCTATTTGATGATCATTGGATGAACTATCATATGAAACCTTACCTTTGTGAAGCACAATCAATGCCAAAATGTCATGTTAATAATTCTTCTACCATTTAAGCATCTCAAGAGTTGGGCTACTCTAAATACTAAATCCACTTTCATACTTACTTTATGTAGAATTTATACTTTTAATGTAACTAATATATGAAGGTAGCAAAGTTATCACATAACTCCCTTTTTTATTCTTAGCGACATAATTAACATAAGTCAACTTGTCTATACATGACTAACTATATATTGGAGGCATTTTAACCACTGATAAAATATTAATATCTTAAATAAAAAAATAATTTCAAACAAGAATTTATATCCTTCCTTTACAAGTAATTAATTATTTAATGTGAACCTACTATAACTCTTTTAATAAGGATCCTACACAAATAATAGTTTAGTAATATACTTCTTGTAGGAAGTTATCCATACAACCTTTAAAAAACTCTTATCCTTTTCCATCAACATATAAATACTCTTCATATGTAATGGCATGAACCCTGATCAATATTCCATTTAGTTGTTATGTCCTCAATACTATCAACATGCTCATTCTCTAATATTTTATGCATTTATGACTTCCCCTTAGTTTAACCTTTCTTTGGTTGAGATATATCATTATTAATACTTGTCCAATTCTATTGGCCTTCTAGTAAGGTTCTTCTTATTAAAATTTCAGCATGATAGGATCTATTTTTTTTGTAAGTTGCACAAAGTATATTATATCATCAAAATAAAAGACAAAATTACAGATCTATTCACATCTTGACATCATGGTGGCCTGAGCAGGTGGAACTACCAGCCTATCCATGCAAAAGTGTTGACCATGTTTGGATTTTTTAAGGCAAAAAAGGCCCTCCCAACAGAGGGAAAACATGCTTGAACCAATTTGATATGTCTAGAGTAAATAAATTGAAACTCAGAGCTAATAGACCTACAATCTAGCAACCCATTTATCATAGAAAGCCAAAAAAATTGAAAGACACATTAAATTTTATCTGAAACATAAAAACCTTTGTTAACCCGAACGTTCTCTGTGAGCAAAATATAGCGTTATTTCGTGATGGGGAACTCCTTGTAATCCAAGCTCAAAGATTCATCCACAGGTAGCTTCACTGATAATGGCTTCATCTTACATAAAATGATTGGGTCATCCATCTCTAGACATCACATTTTCCAGATGGGCTCAATGTCAGGCCCAACTGACACCAGGGATTCAATTCCAGGCATTGCCTCCTGCTCCCGAGCCTTGTTGCATTGGCATGGATTCTTTTCTCTCCCCTTGGACATGCTGAGAGAGACATTTTTCATGAAATTATCTCCATCCATACTGGACTTCTGGAAACTTGCAACTTTGAACCTTTTCTCAAAAAGGGCTTGTCCCCAGTCAAGATTATCCTCCAAATTGCTCAGGATGCCAATCATTTGTTCTATACTCTCCCTTATTCCCACGCTGACAGCCTTAGAGTTCCTCCTTTGGCTCTGCACATCCTCCATTAACAGCCCCAACATATTTTCACCAGCCAATAATGATTTATTTTACCATATGAGCTTGCTGAAGCTAACTAATGCATGACTATGCCGACTTCCCAGTCATCGGTTATGCTCTTGGTAGAGGCAGAGACAGAGGTTATATACCCACCGCTACCACATTTTCTAGCCTTCCTACCGCTCGAGGCCCCATGACCACTGCTTCCCCTCCTAGGATTTCCACACTTCCTCGTAGACATGGTACATACATAAAACTAGATAGAGCAAATCCCAATTTGCAAACAAAGAATCAGGTGCTTCCAATGCATCTCCCTCGTTGAATTTCCAAGCATATAAACGCCTCCAACCACACAGAGGAGTGGTTCAACTGGATCTTCGCCATGAATGCTGATGGTACGTAGAGCCATCACTTCCCTCACGTAAGGAGACGCCATCGCCTATGTCATTAAAAACTTCACAAACACACAAATCTTAATTAACCATTGCCTCCTGACCACATGCTTGTTTGTGTGATCCTCATTCGCATGTCACCCACGTGTTGGAGCATGTATATCACCTACATCCAGGAAACATGATAGTTCCTATTAAGTTTATGAGGAGAATACATTATTAATACGTTTGCAAATTCAATAAGTATTAAAAAATGGATGTGATCCTTTATGGATAATGAGTTGACTTAAAACAATTACTTAGTGCATATTCTAAAATCACAAGGAAATGATTATTAAGAAAAAAACAATATAGATGTCGTTGACTAACTATATACTCCAGTCTATTCATCATATGAATCTAACTAATGCTTTCTAGGGAGTACTTTTAATATTTACCTATTTTCTTTACAATCAAACCAACTCTTCAATAAAATAATTTATAATGAAATTATCAAATGCAATATACTTACAATGGGATTAATATCTAAACCATTTAATTCTTACCTTCTCCTCTTATCAACCTTAGTCGACTTTACTTTTGCTATAATTATATAGGGTTCCTTATTACTAAGAGTAATCATCCATTCCATTTTTATTTTCAACTATAAACATACATTTTAATAAATTATTATTAACCCATTAAAATGTATTCACATATAAAGATCTAGTTAAAATTTACGCTAGAGGTATTAATTGTTAACTTAGAAGATATTAACAATTCTCTTCAGGGTATTACATATTCATATGATGGTAGAGCCATTATATCCATGGAGTCCTTCCAATTACCCATCATAATAAGAATAATACCCAATTCTAGATAATTATACATTTATCATTGCTATACATTTATCATTGCTTTTCAACTGTAAAATCTAAATATTTATATTTATCGAAACATATTTCCTTTATTCCTATTTATGAAAACATAATCATACATAACGAAATGTAAAGTACTTATATGCACTTTGTAGATTCGATTGACTAACTAGGGATAATTGACGACCTGATTGATTAAAGACAATTCACGAACAAACCAACTGAACTCTTGACTTCGACTTTCCACCCAACCATCTCACATTCCGTCCGACGTTCATTTCATCCATCGAGAGGCACCCTCGAGCTGGGAATGAATCCACTAGGCCAAAATACTTCTTGCTTTCGTATCCCTCACAATACTAAGCTTACCACTTTACTGGTTCTTGATTGCTACTTAAACTATTCTTTATCTTTAGGTTACTAGACTTAAACTTAAGTCTTACTCCAAATTTTATGGAAATAGAGCTCCTCTATATTTTCACTTATAAATAATGAAAGATTTTCCCCATACTTTAATGGAATTTTAACTTTTTAGTGACAAATGTAAAAATAAGACTTGGGCAACGTTAGCATTGGATCACTCTCCCCAAAAGAGGTGCCCAACTCCTTTGAATGGAAACTTTTTAATGGAAACAAAGTCAATCAAGAAAGGAGGGTTGCAGGGTTTGGGACGACGGACAAAGAAATAGGACGAAAGGCTGGTTGGGGTTTTTCAGAGGCAGATGGAATGAAGGAAGCATGGTGTAGGGAAAGGGGGGAGGCAGGAAAAACTCCTTGGCTCCTAAATTAGCAGGATTGAATATTGGGGATATCTTGATAGATCTAGATCATACCCAGAACTAGGCAAAGGGATCGATGGTAAGGAAGCCAGGGCAGTGCATTCCAAAAGTGGATATGATTCTGTCCATGACAGTTAGATCCTCAAGGATAAGATAACGAATCTAGTATATGTTTTGGAGGAGCAAGTCGATAAGTCGACTTGAATGATAGCCGAATTAGTCGATCAACCGACTAAGTCGATCAGCCGACTAAGTCGATTGGCCGACTAAACTAGAGATTAGGTCGGCCACCTAAGGTCGTGTCAGTTCACCGAATCGACATGTAGTTATTTTGTAACTATTTTGTAATCATATATATTAGGCTGTTGAGCCAGATGAAAACTTGGTTTAGTTCTCCGTATTGTATGGACCCTCTCATGCTAATATAATCTGTTATTCAATCTATTAGTCCTTGTCTCTTATCTCTATTAGGTATGTATGCTTTAGTATGTATTATTGGTAACCTTATGTGATCTATGAGATTACAACATTGGTTCTGTTGCTGAGACTAGGTCATATTGTTGAACCTCGTCCATCACTTCACGGACCGCCGTTAAACCCTAACTAGGTGGAAAAGCAAAAGAGGTGGGAAAAGTTCATTACATAAAGGGAGTGGGAATACTTCCTAAGCAAGTAGACCGAACTATCTGGGCTTTCTAAAAGCATCGGGTAGGCTATGGGGGGGTAGCTGGTCATATTTCAGGATAAAGTGGAGTGGATTCTAGTCGCCTAGAAGAAGATACCATTCACCAATAATGAGAAGTCAACCAAAAGGAAAATCAAGAAGATAGTATCACACAAAGGTATGTCGGACATTTAGAAAATAGAGAGGGAAGAGAGACAACAAAGGAGGGAAGAAAGAAGAGAAAGAGCCTTAGCGCTGCACAGAGGAAGGAGTACTAGGGCGACCGACCAGGAAAGAAATCCGCCAGAGTCGGGTCATGATCGACAAGAAGAAGGCATGGAAGAAGAGGCGTCCCCTATGGAGGAAGAATTGTGGATAGAGCAACCAGAAGCTCTCCAATTAAGAGCTCCCCATGAAGGAACGACTCTATCTCCATTGAATCTGTGTACCCGGATACAAACTATTGTCGAAGAGGACCTCCAACTAGGAGCTGGTGAATTTGGTATATGGAGTCAACTAAACGACGAGACATACACTGGAAGACACCTCATTATCCATCGACCAAAAGAAGGAAATTGGGTTACATTTCAAGTGGTACCCTCCAACCGAAGTATCCACTTACTTTTACCGACAAATGAAGGAGCACCCCCCCTACCAAATACAACTTTGGAGGACACAGAACATTCAGAACTGCAGACAAATAGTTGCAGTGGGACATCGACAAAAGAAATTGACACTAACCAACTACTGGTCGAAGAAGAATCGACAATCGACGGGAACGAGAGTTTCATCGACCATAGTTCCGCAGAGATGAATAAGCCAATAACCCCACTACCCCCCCACCCCCACCTCCACCACCACCACCTCCTGAAAGTAGTGATAGTCACTCCGACATGGGTCACGGGTCAGCACACATTCCTCTATATGAGGGGGATGAGGACCCCAGATGACACTGGTTCGTCGACTTGGGAGGCTAACCAAGTTACGGATGAAGACAGACAGATTGCACAGTTCGCCGGTGCCTTGAGGAAAAGGGCATTAACTTGGTATATGAATTTTTCTGAAAGACAACCTTGAGCAATCAAAGCCGAGATCAAAGCATAATTTCTATCATTTTTCAAAACTCCAGATGCAAAACATCTGGCAGAAAAAATTTAAAAACAACATCGCAGAAGCCAGGAGAAACTGTCCGCGATTATGGAAAGCGATGGAAAGACCTTCTTAGCCAACTAGACTATGTTATAGATGAAAAATTATTAAGCTAGTGGTTTCTTGCAGGTTTATTCATAAGTCTGGAAATATTCAGTCTTACGAAGATGCGCTTACAAAATCTCTCCAAGTGGAAATGGATGAGGACATACCAACATAATCCATTGATCACAGACTAGAAGAACAGCTCGAGAGTGTACAAAATTCTTTAAAGGAATTAAACCTCAAAAATCAGGATATCTGGTGCACAAAGTGCTCGACGGCTGGACATTCCAAAGACAACTGTTGACATGAATACAACCGACAGGACGTTTGATTCGTGCAGATGAAATGTTTTTCCGACATTTTCCAGGAGCATGGAGACCACTCGAAAAAAGATTTCCCGTTCAACATGAATAATGACAAGGCATCTTGGTGTGCAATCTGTGAAACTAAAAATCATAACACAACCGACTACCATTTGAACCTAAAGAACCGACATAATTATCATGCAGTATACCAAACCACTGCAGTTGCACAAAATAATGAGAAAAACAACTTACCAAATGATCAGAACAGTCAGAGATATGAAGGCCGAAGATACGAGCGCTGGTAGGACAATTGACGTGGAGGCTACGGAGGTCGAGGTCGATTCTCTAGAAATTGAAACAACCGACCACGTCGATCCATCCAATGCTTTACATGTTATAAGGAGGGACATCGGTATGCAGACTGTCCATATAAATACAGAACTGACCTCAAATTTTGTACTCATTGTGGAGTAGGGGATCACTCACTAGAGGATTGCCGTACCATGTTGGAAAAAATAAATACAAAGAAAAATGTTAATGTCTTGTCGTGTGTGCAAAAAAATGATGTAATAAAAACAAAAAATTTGCATATTGTAACCCAACAAGGGACAAAAACATGAAGCGATAACCCAAGAATCAGCAAAATAAAAGAGAAAAATGTCTACCCTGATCCACTTAAAGAAAAACAAACATACAAAGAAGCAACAAATGTATTCAAAGAATTTGCACGACAGGAACAAGCTAACGACAATCGACATAACACAATAAAAGAATTAATACAACTCGTACAAAAATACAACTCAGTATCTCAGTTCATTGATTTGGTATATGAAATAAACCACAACAATATCGAAAAACAAACAAAGAATATCTGCAGTTTAAATAAAAAATATAAAGGTCATACCGACCCACTTGTCGACCTGGAATTGAAGGATACCATGTCCAACAAGTAGTGCTCGACTTTGGATCACAAGTAAACATCATGACTTGTGACACTTGGGAACAAATGGGTAGACCTCGACTATATGAGTCAGGCATATACCTGAAACTGGCCGACTAGGGCCTAATTGAACCTATTAGAGTCTTGAAAAATGTTGACACAACTATAAAAGGAATCTCGACCAAAGTCGACTTCGAAATCATTGAGCCTAAGGAAGGATCTAGTTCCTTCCCAACGTTAGTAGGTCGACCTTGGGGTAGAAAGATGAAAGCATCGATATCCCTGGACAAAGAGAGAATCAAATTAAAAGGAAATGGAAAAAAGGTCATTGTACCTATTCATCCATCTCAAGGAGAATGTTGGACTGAACCTATCTATGAAGAAGTCGACATTCGACAACTCTACCAGATTCAAAACAATGCAGATTATACAGAACCTAATATCTACGAAGAACTTCATTTAGGAAACCAATACTCAGTCGGTTACAATTCAGACGTAGAATTATATGATTGGGAGATCAATAACTATGAAACACAAGCAAGAGGGTGTTGGACTATTCAAAAAGTGCAGAAAAATCCCACCCAACAGTGCTTCATAGTGTCCATTGTCGCAAAAATATTTGAGAAGAAAATTAGGGAATACCCTACTTTACAACCTACCAACATAAAAACTACACAAATACTAAGATACAAGGAAAGAGAATCACCAGTCATGCATGTTGAACAAGTTTCCAAAAATATTGGTGACCATGGCCGACTTCAAAGCCTAGTAGAAACTTTTACAGGCCAAGCTGCTCGATGGTGGGATACCCATCAGACAAGATTGCAGACCTAGACATCAGCTTCGACTTACTTTGTCGAAAGGTTTGGAGGAAAGAAGTTAATCAAACAGGCTCAGATACCTATATTCACTCAAGGACAGAATCCAGAAGATCATATTAAGACATGTGAAAAAGAATGGAGAAAACTTGGATACAAGGATGAACGAGCATGGCCACACCTATTTCCATTAACCCTCTCTGACTTACCAAAAAAATGGTATAAAATTGAAGAAGCTAGAGGTGAAACATTCTTATGGCATGAACTCAGATAAAATTTCAGTAAAGATTTTAACTTTATCCCACAAAATGAAAACTTGGTCGAACCAGCAAAACAGATTAAACACTTTATACAGCCGACAGAAAACAAACCCTTAAAAGATAACTGACAGACAATGAAATGCAACAATATACAAACCAAGACAAAACCATAGTCGACAAGACTACAGTTAGAAAATGAAAATACAGAAGGGAAAAGCTTTAGATGGAAATCAAACCATGTCGAAATGACTAAACCTATTTATATAGTCCTTAAAGTGGAAACAATCGACAAACAGGGTACCGACAGAATGACTACAGCTGACTTCCCTGCCACATTCTCACAGTTTAAGGAAGGAAGTTGACCAATCAATGAAGCCAAAGCACCAGAATGGCTAGATGCTAAAGTCAAAACTAGAGAATTCGACATCTCAAATGATGATAGACCAAAACTGGCAAAGATTGGTGACTACTAGAGTGAAGAGCAGACCACAGAGATAGTGAACTTATTAAAAGAGTTCCAAGATGTATTTGCTAGAGATTATAAAGACCTCAAAGGCTTAGTCCACGCAATTGGAGAAATGAAGATTGACACTAAACCTGATGTTCGGCCTGTGAAGAAAAGGCCATATAAGCTACCTCACAAATACAAAGAGATAGTCAAGAAGGAAATTGATAACATGCTTGCAACAGGAATCATCTATCCTATTGACCAATCAGAATGGGCAAGTCCAATGGTTGTACAAATTAAGAAACATGATCTAACCAAACTAAGAATTTGTGTTGACTTCAGAGAACTAAATAAAGTGACACTGACAGGCCCATTTCCAACTCCTTATGCAGATGAAATATTAAATGAGGTTGTAGGACATGAATGCTACTCATTTACAGATGGATTCTTAGGTTATAACCAAGTGCCAATAGCTAAAGAAGACTAGAAAAAGACAACCTTTGTATGTGAATTTGGATCATTTCCTTATAAGGTTATGCCTTTCGGATTAAAGAATGCACCTGCAGTATTTTCTAGAATTGTTGTCAAAACATTTCAAGAATATATTTACAAGACCATGGCAGTATACTTTGATGATTGGACAATATACTCCATGTTCAAAGATCATTGCAAATGGCTCAGGCTTATGTTGGAGAGATGTCGACAAATTCAACTATCCCTGAACATCAGGAAATGCATATTTGTGACCCCCATAGGGATATTATTAGGGCACATAGTCTGTAAGGAAGGAATTAAGGTTGACTTTGCAAAAATCAAAATTATCCTCGACCTAAAACCACCAGTAATCCCAAAACAAGTTAGGGTGCTACTTGGCCACATAGGTTATTACAGAAAATTTATAAGGTATTATTCAGATATGACCTATGCACTAGAAGAGCTATTAATGGAAGATAAAGAGTTCAACTAGATAGAAGAGTGCCATCTATCAATTGAAAAATTAAAAAGAAAACTAGTCGAAGCACCAATCCTAAGGTTTCCAAACCGGTCGATCAAATTCCATGTTCATATTGATGCATCAGGCCTAGAAATAGGAGCAATCTTAACTCAACCAGGATATGATGGAATAGATTATCCTATAGTTTACAGTAGCAGAAAATTAAACAAAGCTGAGAGAAACTATTCGACAACAGAAAAAGAAGCATTAGGAATGGTCTTCGCATTACAAAAATATCGACATTATCTTCTAGCTAACCCATTTATATTCTATACAGACCATCAAGCACTTAAATATCTCATCAATAAACCAATACATCATGGAAGGATTTTTCGATGGCTACTATTATTCCAAGAATTCGAATTCGAAGTTGTTGTCAGACCAGCCAATTTAAATGTTGGTCCCGACCATTTATCCTAAATCGACACAGGAGAAGAGCCGACAAGAGTCGAAGATAACTTACATGATGGACATCTATTTCGGATAGAAGCAGTCCCAGCAGAATTAGAAGAAATAGCCCAGTTCTTAGAAGATGGACAAGCACCAGAAGAAATGAGTACAAAGAAGAAGCAGATATTATCTATGAAGGCTGCACCATACAGTCTTATAAATGGATTCTTTTACAAAATGGGATTAGATGACATCCTTAGAAGGCATGTACTAGAATATGAAGGAGACAACATTATGCATGAAGCACATTATGGACTTGCAGGAGGACATTTCCAAGCAGACACAACTGCAAAGAAAATCCAACAGTTAGGGTTATGGTGGCCGACACTTCACAGAGATTGCAAAATTTCTGTCATTCAATGTGACAGAGAGTCAACGACTAGGTCGACCTCTCCTTAGCACGAAAATGCCTTTGATATCAGTAAACCAAAATTTGACATTTGAAATTTGGGCCATCGACTTCATAGGACCATTCCCTATACCAACAAAAAGAATAGGGGCAAGGTACATCATAACTGCAGTTGAATATGTAACTAAATGGGCAGAGGCCGAACCAGTTGACACATGTTCTAGTGAGATAGCTGCTAAGTTTATCTATGAGAATATCATCACCAGATTTGGATGTCCACTAACCCTAATTAGTGACCAGGGAACACACTTCATCAATAGAACTATCAAAACCCTAACCGACCAGTTCCAAATCGACCATCGTCAGAGTACATGATACCATCCTCAGTCGAATGGAGCAATTGAAGCATTTAATAAAACATTAACAAGAGGACTAACCAAAACATGTAATACTAATAAGGACGACTTGGACGAGAAAATACCTGCAGTATTATGGGCATACAGAACAACATATAAATGCTCGATCGACCAAACTCCTTTTCGACTAGTATATGGACAAGAAGCAGTAGTTCCACTACACTTTCGACAACCGACACCTATTATCACAGAGATCCTACATGTCGATGTAAAACAAGGAAGAAAGGACCGACTATTGCAACTAAGCAAACTCAAAGAACACTGACTAATGGCAATACAACATCAAGAAATCCAGAAACAACAATAGAAAGCATGGCACGACAGAAACATCAAAAACAAAAACTTATCGGTAGGAGATCTTGCTTTACTATACAATAGTCGGGTAAAAGGTAAACCTAAAAATCTCCATATAGAATGGATGGGACCCTATGTTGTCGAAGAGATACATACCAACGGATCAGTCCGAGTAAGGACATTACAAGGCATAATATTTCAGAAACTTGTTAATGGAGCCTGGCTAAAACGCTACAGAAACTAGAAATAAAGATAGTGAAAAAAATCCTATAACGACCATAATGGTTAAACCAAAAGATATAAAAATCTAAAAATCCAAAAAGCAAAATAATACCATACATACAGAAAACTATGATAGGAAATTACCATTTCGACAACCGACATCATGCCCATTGACATAATTCAATCGACCATTTTCATAACCAACATCGACCGACGACCTTGACAGTCCCATCGCACATTCATGACCTCAAGCGCTGAAAGCAATTCACCATTAATGCACACTCAAGTGTTCCAGATGGAACATCACATCCGCCATTAATACACTTCTTGACAAAAACATCCAAAGCATCCCCTATAAATACTAGACTGCCGAAGAATCATTCACCGCCATTCATACCGAGAGAGCATCAGAGCATCCAGACGACTGAAAGCCGAGAATACCTTAGAGAAATCGACCACCAAACCGACAAGATGACACCCAAATAGACTAGAGCCTCAGCTAAAGCCAAGGAATTACAGACTGCAGAAACACCTTTAGTCCGAAGGCTAAATAACATTAAGAATGCTAAGGTGCACGAAGGCTCATGGCAAAAAATATGGACCGAGATGCAAGAATGGGATTATGGCAACAAGAAGCCTACTCAAGCTACAGAGAAAATAAAATACAGTACCATCTTAAACTATTTCAATGCACCGCTCATGCCCAGCTTCGGTGGCACCAAGGAAACAACCGTAAAATTTATCATAAGTCGGTACCACAATGGCCAGTTCTACTTTGACCAACCGGTCGACATCTCTGGGGAAGTCATCTCCAAGCTGACAGGTCTCTCAAACACGGGAGACCTAGTACCAGTCGGTATTAAAGAAGGACTGGTCGAGGAACTAACTGGGTCAGATTCGGGCAAAAACTCAAAGGGGTTGATGATTAGTCAAATCACAGCCCAAACGCCATAGATTGTGGCCAAAATAATAGCCATAACACTCACCCTGGCAGGTCGAGACAGCGACCTCAAATTAGACATGTTAGAAGCTGTCGACACCATTGCGACAAATGGAAAGATATACAGATGGACTGAATATGTCGCCGATATGGTCAAACCATCTGTGAAAGATGCCAAGAGATGGGAGGAATCATCAGGTTCCCCTCCCTCATACTATGGATAGTCATGTACCATATTTTCCTTGAAGGAAACCCATTTTTTCAAGAACCAACAAGGTTCCACATGTGGAGATTCAAACCATTTTCCCAGAAAGGAACCTTGAAGGAACTTGAAGATGAAAAAGTACTGTTGGAGAACTGGCTCCAACAGCTAAAATTCTGCACGACTAGATGGAGGGTGCCTCAAAACATCCGACGAAGTCCACCGACAAAGTCCCACATCCAGCTAGAGCTCGACCATACTTCAGTTTGGTACATGCAAGGCGCCGAATCAAATGCAAAAACTCTCGACTATTATCCATCGGTCGACCAGATATTTCAGGAGCTGTCTCAACAAGCTAAAACAAAAATACCAGTACCAACGACAACAAAGAAGATCGACTTCTTGATCGAGGAGCTATTAACCGACCAATAGAAAGAAGAACACTATGAGCTGAACCTCTACATCAGTACCTTTGTGTTGGAGGAGACACCGATCGAACACATTCGCTGAATTCAAATCATCATCAAACCTCCGACAGCAGAGAGGGCAGAACCACAGATAGAAGAAACATAGGTAGAGCAGTAGGTAATCACTCCGGCTGCAGAAAGTCTCATCTCGACCCAGGAGACAAGGGGAGAGACAGAACAAGAAAACCCAGAGTATGTTATCACAAAAGGCATTATAAAAAAATTGTCGAAAGAGATAGCAGTTGCAAGAAAAAAGATAAGAACACAAAAACGACAACAGGGAAAAGGTAAGCGCAAGCTTATCATTACAGAATCATCAGATGACAAGGAGGAATTGGGAGCTACGACCATCGACATAATAGAAGATGCTCTAGCAAATAAAGTGCCGTTGGAAACCCAGTTCCAAAGATTTGTTGAAGCAGGAGAACTACCAGGACGACCAAAGAAAGCCAAGATCACCCACACAACGACGCCTGAGAATGTCGTAGATCTTGTGTCTACGCCTCCACCTCCACCTCCAACAAAAGTAACAGAGGAGTAAGTACTAGAACAACATTCGATAATCCCACTCGACTTGTGCAAAAATGCTATGTCGAAAGCTGTCAAAGAAAATTTTGATAAGGACAGAGATTTGCAGGCATTCATTGAGAAACTGCCTGAGATATTCACGTTGGTACAAAATCTATCCACAAAATCACCTCTCTTCGAGGTCGGTGGATACCAACCAGGTCATGAATTCTAGTCACGAACCTTTGCAACTATCACTTCGACTTTCAAGAGAAATCCCGACAAGGAAGCTGAAGTTACCACACGTCAGACTGCGCCTATGACTCCGACTGTACCCCAAACCAACCTGCCAGCCACTGTACCGATCGGAGGAGAAGGAAATGATGAGGACATAAATTGACAAATTAACCAAATGTTCTTCGACTTGGACTCACCTCCCCAACCCGACAACCCACCTCTTGGCCTCACTTCCACCAACCCAATCATGCCCGACCATTCACCAACTCCATCACCACCACCACCATCTCCCCCACCACCACCACCCCCCGACTCAAAACAAGCCCCACCACAACCATCAGCACCAACTACATCCACTTCTACACCCCTTGCATCTAACCAACTAGAGGCAGCAGTCATCCCACCTCCCCAAACAGAGAAACCATCAACCACTATACCACAAACCAAAAATCCCGACTCAACGTTTGCAGGTACACAGGTGCCGGCATAAACAGAGACGAAAAAAAATAAGAAGAGGAAGGAGAAATAGAAGAAGGAGCATCATGGAAAACCATCAAAGGTCCATATCAAATTGAAAGATGCAACCTCTTCGATAGATGCAGAGCTAGGACAACTCCTGAAAACCCTAGCAGTCGAAGCAAAGACAAGGAGCCAGTAGAGATGTAAGGAACTCGACAACAAGGTCGAAGAACAGGTCGAGTTCCTCAACAAATGCAAAAACCTTGCACAATCAGTAATGCCAGGCCCCGTAGAGGTCGACACTGACAAACCGCTCGAAAGAGCGTATCAGCTATTTGAAAGCATGGTGTCGACACTCCAAGCACAGATTTAAGAAACAAAGGAGGAGTAAAAATAAGAAACTGCCCGCCTCCTAATGGCGCAACACACAACCTTTTCTGAAGCTTATAAAGTGCTACAAGATCACATGAAGGAGTCCGTCATCACTGAAGAAATACTGTGAGACTGGCCTGCTTACTGCGGGCAAGTCTATTAGCAAACTTAGAAGATCCGACAAGGGATCCAAGCATTTGAAAACAGGAAAAAAACTGACGAAGCACTTAGAACCACAACAGAAGAACAAATAGTGCTTGAGATAGCCAAGCTGTAGAAACTTGAGAGGGAAGCACATCAGTGGGTGCACCAAGCTATCCCCAACTTGGAAAAAGTCGACATCATCTTCCCGCAGATGAAACGACTTATCGAGACTGCAGAGGAGAAGGACCAGTTTATGGGTCCCGACATGGAGAGAATAGCTGAAGTCTCCATTTCAGAGAAGATGTCGATCTTATCAAGTCTGACTACACTCACCATCAACATCCAGAAAATATTGCAAAGTTGGACAGATTTCCAACATCACCTAACAGTGACAGCCCCAACAATTGTCGAAGTCTGTGTACAGAAAAGACCGACCATCAGACTTCACAGCCCATGAAGACCAGGCACATCATAATGACTACTAAGAACAGACAGGAAGAATTTTGTACCTCCCTGTTTCTTTGGGGCGAAGAAACATTTTGTTCGTGGGGAAGATGTTGGAGGAGCAAGTCAATAAGTCGAGTTGAACGATAGCCGACTTAGTCGATCAGCTGACTAAGTCGATCAACCGACTAAGTCGGTCGGTCGACTAAACTAGAGATTAGGTCAGCCACCTAAGGTCATGTCAGTTCACCGAATCGACAGGTAGTTATTTTGTAACTGTTTTGTAATCATATATATTAGGCTGTTGAGCCAGATGAGAATTCGGTTCAGTTCTCTGTATTGTATGGACCCTCTCATGCTAATATAATCTATTATTCAATCTATCAGTCCTTGTCTCTTGTCTCTGTTAGGTATGTATGCTTTAGTATGTATTATTGGTAACCTTATGTGATCTATGAGATTACAACAATATGCTAGATCATGCGTTGATAGGGAAGTTCATGGGAATGCAACCCTAGGAAAAGGACCTAGTCTGGTGGATAAATTTGACGTGGAAACCCAAGGAACACTATGATCTCCATCTAGGTTCCAAAGGGTTATTCACTATCTCTTTCATAAGCTTAGAATATAAGAATAAAGTTATGGATGGAGGGCCATACTTATTCTACTCGGCGGACCTTTTCTTGAGACCGTGGAAGGAGAATATTTGCCCGAAAAAGGAAGATTTCAAAGTCACACCAGTTTCGATAAGGTTGTATTCTCTTCCAAGTCAATATTGGGATCCAAAATTTTTGGAGGAATTGGGGAATTGTGTGGGTAAATTTATTAAAATATCATAACAAATGTGGATCCAACATTATACATCCTGTGCGAGGATCCATGTTTACATGGATCTAAACAAAGAGCTACCAGAATTAATCTGAATGTCATGGGAGGATGAATATTGGGTGCAAACCCTAGACTATGAATAGATCCCATTTCGGTGCTAAAGATGTCATGAATACGACCATTTTTTTAGGGACTATCCCATGAACAATTCGAAGACAAGTCCTAGGAAGGACTAATAGTAGAAGGAGTAAGGTTTTGCAAGAGTCCCATCACGGAAAAGAGGAAGCCAAAAGCAAGACAACCAGGATGTGCACAAGAAGATAGCTATCTCAAACAAGTTTGAGGCTCAGGAAAATTGTGAGGAGGAAACCCTAGACAATCAATTGATGAGCAAAAAATTTTCCTCATCCCTAGTAGAAACCCCTAAACCTGCTACTTAGATGGAGGAGGAAACCGGGGAAGACAATGTGCGAGAAGGGGCTAAATACAAAACAGGTGACGAAGCCGAGGACATGGATATAGGTGAGTTAGACCTGGAAGGGATTGAAAAGGCTTGTGGTGATAAAGGGAAAGGTTATGTCCCATAGGAACAAGTGATCTCATTGAAAGAAGCTATCCTCAAAGCTAGTTCCACCAACCAACTTGGGATAAGCTCCGGGTTTCACAAGGAAACAAATCAAAAATTTGAGGAGGCATCTAAGAAGACGAGCAGAAAGACAAACAAAGAGAGGGTTGAAAAAGTAGGCAAGCGTTTGGTAAATTTAGGTCAATACCCTACCATTGAGGATGCGTTAGGTCTATAAGTTTCCCAATGAATATCTTGTTCTAGAACATTAGGGGCCTAAATATCCCAAGGAAAGTCAAGATACTAAGCAAAAAGACTAAGAAGACAAATCTGACCATTGTCTTTCTGCAAGAGACAAAGTGTCAGGCGACCCAGATCCATGACCTGAGCAAGAAAATATGGAAGAGCAGTGAAGGGATGGGAATAGATACAAGAGGGTACGCAGGTGGATTAGGAATACTCTGGGATCCTACCTAGGTAAGTTTGGAAGGTTTCCAAGGGACTCGATGTACCTTATCTGCATATTTCAAAGTTGTAGGGTTTTCAGTTATAGGGGTTGTAATGAATGTCTATGGACCCCATAATGCATGGGAAAAGAGGGATTTACTCCAATCTCTCCGAAGACTTAGGGAAGGAATGGACAATGACCACTGGGTGGTGGGAGGAGATATCAATCTCATCACCTCTTTGGAGGAAAAAAAAAGGGAAGGCACATGCTGGAGGAGGAATGTGAAACTTTCAGAGACACCATTGATGATTCAGGCCTCATGGATATCATTGCTGGGAAAGGATGGTTCACTTGGAACAATAAAAGAAGGGGGGATAGACATATAACATCCTGACTGGATCATTTTTTGGTTACTGAATCTGTTGTAGAACTCGAGAGAGAGATCCATTATGCAGCGCTCCCCAGTACGGGTTCATCTCATTGGCCAATTGAACTAATGTGGAGTGGACTGGGATCTCAATTCAAAAAACCCTTCAGGTTTGAAAAATTTTAGCTGGAGCACTCGGATTTTGACAAGAAATATAGGACATGGTGGGAAGAGCTAAGTGAAGGAGATGAACCAAGCATGTACAAACTCCAACAAAAGTTGAAGGGCCTGAAAACCAAGATTAAAAAGTGGAATAAGAAATATTTTGGTAATATCTTTTCAAACAAAAATATTATAGAGGGACGCCTACAGGAGGTCCAGTTCATTGGGGAAAATGAAGGATATTCCCTTGACTTAAAAATGGAGGAACTAAGCCTCTATTCCAAGATAGAGTAAAGGGAAAAATAGGAGGAAATCCTATGGCGACAGAAATACAAGAATTGATGGTTATAGAATCGAGAAAGAAACAAAAAATTTTCCAGCACTCGGTCATTAAACACAAAATACAAAATAAGATTTTTTCTATCAAGAATGCAATGGGAGAATGGGTGGAAACTAGGGAAGAAATAGACACCACTCTAAATCATCACTTTATTGACATTCTGTGTGAACCAAGGTAGGACAGGCGGGAAGACATCGAGAAGATAACAAGACTCATCCATTCCTTGGTTACAAACAAGCAAAGCGATATTTTGATGAAGATGATAACCCTCAGTGAGGTGGAGGAATCAATTTTCTAGATCAAAGAAGGGACTGCCCCTGGCCCAGATGGTTTCACAGTGAACTTCTTCCACCATTTATGGGAAATAGTCAAGATGGAAGTGTGGAGAATAGTTAAGGATTATAGGGTTTCCAAGAGGATCATGCCAGCCTTCAATGCTACCTTTTTGACCCTAATCCCAAAAGTGAAGGTGTTGATTCCCCGGACAAATTAAGACCCATAAGCCATTGTAACGTCATTTATAAAATTGTCACAAAGGTAATAAAAAACCGCCTGAAACCCATCCCGTCAGGCCTAATATCTCCCAAACAATCAAGATTCATAGAACACAGGCATATAACAGACATAATTATATTGGTCCACGAAATGCTGCATTCTATCAAAGTCAGGAACCTTCCAGGTATGATGGTGAAATTAGACATTGTTAAATCCTATGACAAGCTGAATTGGCATATCATCCACAAAATGTTAGAAGCTTTTGGATTTTGGATAGAATGGATTAACTGGATTATGAATTTAGTTTCTTCTTCTTTATTTTCTATCCTTTTAAATGGAGTGCCTTCAGGAATCATTAAACCCTCGAGAGGAATAAGATAGGGAGATCCCCTATCCTTATCCCTATTCATTCTCATGGGCGAAGGTCTCAGTAGATCAATCACGACTTTAAGAAACAATAATGAAATCAGAGGGTTGAGATTAAACCTGTAGGAAAATAAACAAACACACCAACAATTTGTTAACGATACCATGCTGATGGGGTACCCATCCGTCCCATGGGGGTTTCAGTTAGTGAACTTGGTACATAGTACGATCGTTTGCAATATATTAAAGAATGTCCCTAATATCACTAAATATTGGAAAATTCCTCCTAAAATTGTATTGTTGAACCCCCCTCCCAATATACCTTTCCGATTAATTAAACCCCTAGTTTCATGAAATATTGTAGGTATCCATTGTTATCAACCAATTTTTAACACCCCCTTTATATCTCATTCTAAGCAAAAAAATGCTAAATAAAATAATAGTATAATGCTAGTAGTGATCCAAGTGGTATTGCAAAGGTGTCTGATCAATTTGTAGCGTTGGATAGTGGAAGAGCCAATGAAATAGTAATGGTGAAGGAAAAATGCATTAAAGGAAACCTGGTCAAGAGATCAATGTAACAAAGAAGGTAAAAGACTAATAGTCCAATAATCAGTGTAGTTCTTAGAAAATATGAAAATTGCAGATATTTTGCCCCACAACTTTCCAATCTACCAATTTTATATCATGTTAATACAAGTATAGCCATAGAGAGATCATTTTTTCTATAAGCTTAATAAATTAAACTCCATGAAATTGCAAAATTGAAACCCTTTTGTGGATGGACTTCCCTACCTTCCTATAAAAACAAACATCATTGATGTTTGAACCCAAAAAGACATAGAAAAATTCCTCTTACTTTTCAATAACACCTTATGGTCATGTGCATAGCTTGGATTTGGGTCATTCACAAGATGAAATGGATTGCCTCCACTTCCTCTACATTTATTCTTGCAATCAGGGGAATTATCAACATTTAGTTACCTTATATATATAGAAGAGAGGGAAAAATATCCATTGTTAAGTTTCGAGTATGCAATAGTTATAAAGATACATAGATGGTAAAACTTATATGATACCATTTCATCCTAACGATAACACATAGGGCATGTAAATAAGGATTTATATTTTCACCTATGTTCATGTCAGTTCTAATACAATATTAAAATGGATTCCTCACATATAAGAATTGAAATTACGATTATGAATGTGCCGAATATAACTCAATCTAATAGTTATTCCTAAGTAGCAATGTGAACATGTTAAAGAAGAATACAAAACACCGAAAGAAACAATTAGTCAAAAAACACTGATCTAAATTTTCTTGGTTCCAGTGAGACAACAAAGATTGATCTCACTTTTCTTAGTTGTCATGGAGCAAGGTTTGATTGAATCTCAATACCCACCTAAACCCTAACCTAAAAAAGAAGAGTTAGATCTTTTACTAGAATGCCAACAAAAAATACAAAACAATTGTTCAACTTCGGAATTCCTGAATAGATACATCTCTTAACTTTGGAGTTGATGAAGAACCAAATGCATATTCAAGCATACTAAATAGTGGCATAGGATGCAATGTGGCTTCTATATCGAAAATAGACACACTTTGGAAAATGGCCTCCTATAGAACAACAAAAGGTGTAATGTTACAAGACTACCTTGATTTTAACACTAGCAAACTCAACCTCAATTATTGAGAAAGTGTGAAGTCTTGCATGCATATTCATAACAAGTGGAAACACTAACTTTTTGAACATCACATCAAAACATTCTACATAAAATAACAAAATACTATCGCCTTGGTTATCTCAATTCCACAAAATTATATTATTGTAGTGTTTGTTATTCCAAGGATCATACCTAGTATCTAACGAACTTCTCTAAGCAACAAAAAGAGTAACCACAAAAAAATAAAACACAGAGAGGAGTTAACAAAAATAGTTGCATTACTGATCAAAATTTAAAAAAGCTAAATACAAATGTATAAGTTGCTTCATCTAATCAACCATTCTTCCACGATTAACTGAAGCATCGAGTAAGAAAAGTAGAGAGTTAAGGTGTGGAATGACGGATTAATTCCAAATTGACATTATTGTGCTTAATTCATTGAAGACTTAAGAATGTTTTTAATGAACAATGAAGATGTAATCACCTTTGCTTAATCACCGGATTAAAGCCATTCAAAAAAAAAAATACTACAAAAATAAAAAAATACAAATATCAGATAATACTCAGCAATTTCCTTATGCATCCAAATAAAAATTTTCCATATATAATATAATGATAAAAAATACAAATATCAGATAATACTTAGCAATTTCCTTAAGTAGCGAAATCAAACTTGTCCATATAATATAATGATCATCTATCTAGCATTTTCACTCATTAATTACAAGAGAGATAACTAGGATTAACTCAGACTTGTAGAAGCATTTTAAGAAATGTTGTTGTGCTTACATCTTAGAAATAACATCGAAATCACTGCATAGAGATGAGGAGAGAGACCAGTATGACTCCTCACATATTATTAAATATACTAGTGGATGGCATAGCATCCAAAAATTGGCATATATTTTTCACCCCTCTTTGGATTTGATGTCATGGGAAATTGCTTCTTGTACATGTTGTCAGAGCTGGGAAGTTGCTTTCCCTACCATTTTTATGTTGTGAATGAGGGGTTAGTTTTATGTGGATGTTATGTTTTGTGAAAGAGAGATTGAGTAGTTTTAATAGTATACAAACCATAGATTTTATTTCATTTTATTTAAAAAAAGAAAAAGTTGTTATGGCTTATCCCACTCAATCAGTCAAACAAATCATCCAAACATGTCGAAGTAAGCATTGAGCCCATGACCAAACAACAAGCCACATCAAAGCTAAGCACCGAGCCTAAGGCTCCAAGTACCATACCTAAGTAACAAACATTGCTCAAGGCTGCCACTAGGCACCAAGCCCCCACGCATCTTTTGAATCCTCATTGCATATACCCCACGTGGGTATCAATCGGTAGGTGGTGAGTGATGGTAGGGGTCATTTGGTTGAAGGTATACAACCTGGAGGATGCATTCATAACCAGAGGAGTTTTGTTATGGTTTCTAAACTACGCCATTGAACCCAACCCAAACGATATTGATATTACTTGGGAGGGATATGGATTGTGTATTTATTAAATACTAAAAAGAGATTTTATAAGGTCTAGTAATCAATGGTATGATAATGTTAAACAAAGAGTACATCTCTTGTAGAGAAACAAATCATTGGAATATAATTGATAACTAAGGAACAATCGATTTTAATACAATATATACGAGTACAAAATAACTAGGGTCAAATACCTATAGGAAGGGTTTCACCCATATTAAGTAAGTATTCATATACCATAAAGAAATCAAGAAAATGACAACATCATGCCCATTTAAGTGGTTTATAAATCATATCTGAATGCCAATTGAAGCAGTATTGTTCCAGTGTGGGTTGAGTCTGTAGGTCTTGTTCCGGTTTTTCGTCTGGTTCATTCCATTAGCCTAAAATCCCTGTAAGTTTAGGTTGGTTTCTCCTCACTTTCAAGGATAGGAAAGAAATCAAGAAAATGACAACAATGTTCCATTGATAACAGTTGTAGAACTTAAATCGAAAATCCAAGAGAAGGGTTTCGTTCACATAGAGTATTTAGATATTATCGTAAATATAGTCAAGAAAATGTTAAAAATATTTTATGAATGACACTGAAGCCTAGAAGAGATCAAATACAATCTAGATAATTATATGACCTTCAACACAAGGCCTATACTTAGGTTACATAGGAGTAACCCCAATATTTTATAGGGTAACAAACTTATACATGAGAACCCATACTCAAATCCAAGGGACAAACCTTAAATTTTCCCATAGAATGTAGGAAGCAAAGCATTATGCATACCTGGTGAGTTGCCTCTGAAGATATACCAGGTGGAATTTGTCTCTGCAACAAACTAGAAAGACTTAATACAAGCCCAAATCCTAATAATAACATAATACAATTCTTACACAATGTAATTTTGTTGTAATATACACACCACAAGTTGGTTGCATTAGCTCTAAGTTGGCCATCGATGGAGGCCATGGGTATGGCCATGGCTGGATTTAAGCCTTTGAAATACTATGAACAATAAACAAATGCACAAGAATTAGCTTGAGACTTTATTATATGAACCATAAACAAATAAATAATTTGAAGGAACAAGCAGAAAATTAACATATACTATTACCTGGCAGAGTCTCTGGTTGTTGAATGAGCTAAAAGCACGAGCCAACCATTAATCTTGTGGATTTAGAAATATTGAATATAGGTCTAGTCTCTAGTGCCCATGTTGCGATGAGGAAGGATATCTTAATCGATCGAATAAATGCCTCAGTTTGGCACAAGTCCCATATAAACTCATCAAAACTCAAGAATTGAGTAGTGAATGACAAATAAAGAACAAAATAAAATTACAAATAAATCCAATGCAAAGACCAAGGCCTTTAAGGTATACGGTACAAAAAGCATGCAGGTGGAAAACTATAAACCATGCATTGGTCTGACGATTGAGACTCCAATTAAAATCACCGTTCGTCTACCTAAACCTTGTACTGCACATTCAATGTAATAGATGCAATGCTTCATTGTTTTAGCGCCAATTTAATATAGGTGGACTTAAGTGGTGACAAAATTTACAATTTGAACATGTAGATAAAAGCCATAAGGGTGAAGAATTAATATAATGTCCAAACATGCATTTTTGTTATGCGGTGAATTCATTTAACATCTAAATGGTGCCAATTCATAGGGTTAATGTTGTATTAATATCTCCCATGGATTATATATATAATACAAGAGCCATGAGGTGGCAATGTCCCTAACATTGCCACCTAATGTTACAAGGACATTGCCACCTAGTGTTATAAGAACACTAATACAAGACAGTTTGGTTTAGAAGTCTACTTTGGAAGTTTATTGGATCGAACTAAACATAATATTGCAATACCTTAACACAATATGCCATTCTTCATTTTGAGTTATTGTTACAATGTTTTTTTTTGGGCTGTCACTGAAAATTTGAAAATTACCCATTGAAAAAACACAGTTCCTAAGTTCCACCAACACTCCACTGTTCGACAAGAAGTTAATAAGAAAAAATACCACCTAAAGGTTGGATAAATACTGCTTCCTATACTTGCAAACATTATGGGAAAACATTGAGGGTTGTTCATAGCATATTATCCTTACTAAAATGATATTAAGACAATGGAGGGGTTATCATTTCCATGGTAGGACAAGATATGGAGCCACGATAGGTATATATATCTCAGCAGTAGAAGTTAAAAATCTTACATACACAAGAATAAAAATAACTTATTATTACGTGATGAGGTGTTGAGGTATCTTAAGGATTAATGCTACTCTTTCAAAAATAGCCTCTCCTCTGGATTTACAAATATTTACAGAGAAATAAATACAAAAAACTATGGCATCCAAGTTTTCACTTGAATCCCAATAAATTGAATAAGGAGGGTTCATGTTCATGTTCTCCTTTCTCTTCCTCTCTCTCAAGGGTCGTAGGTGAACCGGTCAAGGGAGGAGGAATCATGGACTCTTCTGCGACTGCAAGATCTCCAACAAACTTTTCTCACTGAGACTAAATGTTGAGGACATGATTCGGCTTTCCATGATATTGAATACAAAATTCCTCCCTGAAATCAAATAGGGATGAAAACAAAATGGACATAGTCTAAAATGATAAAATGAAAAGAATATTGAAACCATGATGAGATGCTCGTTTTTTTCTACTACATGCAAGGAATTGGGGACAATTTTCTCTTGTAGAGGAGGTGAAGCCGAAGGTTTTTTCAAGCAAATGGGGTAATACTGAGGAACCCAAAATACATCCCCAACTCCAACATTATCATCCATGGTGCTTGTTCCGTTCAGAAATGCTATTTGAATTCATCCTTCTCTCCATGTCACTATTCCATACTTTGTTTCCTTGGGATTGAAATGAGGAGCCATCATCGCTCCCTACAACAAATAAATAATAACTATATACATTAACTATATCATCTTTCAACAAGAATCAGAACCAAACCAACTTCTTATTGCGATTGATCTTAACACCTACATGAATCAAACTTTAACTTGATCTCTTAAACCCATAAGAATGCATATAAGAACTATTAATGGATTCTTACAGCACTAAGGTTGACAGAATATTCCAATGTTGGGTTCTTTCCAGCCAAAGTAGTCATATCTGTCTACTGTAAGACTCCATCCATAGTCATTCTGAAACTCAGGCTTCTTCTTGAAGATGTTAAATCTATCTAGCCTCTTCTTCCCGATATTGAGGGACTCAATTATATGGCCCCAGTCACAGGAGCCTTCCTTGTGAGAGGAGAAGAAAGAAAACGACCTTCTAGGCTCATGTCCTCTGTCAATATAAATGATGGGACCTCTAATATGTTTGATCAGAATAATATCCATAATCCAACTCACTACCAAATAGCTGAAATGTCATGCCCATGTTTCAATTAAATTAAACCTGTCAAGGAATCAATGGGGCAATTAATGAAATATATGTATACAGTAGGCTAATTTAAAGAATCCTTATTGTTCTTCTCAAAAGGATCAAAGAATTTTCAAATTTGCACACAATGTTTCTAAATGGATGATTACACTGATGAACATACATTGAATGCTACACTGTTATAGCTCAAAATGACACATCTTTGCCCGTGACCACTTTCCCATGATTCCATCGCATGTCAACACTTCCATGATGACACTTCATGAAAGTCACTAAAAAAAACCTAACTTGGAGGACTCATATATAAATTTCTTTAACTTCATTTGACCTGGTTCTTTACACCGTTGGAAAGGTATTTGAGTCAGATAAAACTTTACAGAAGACACCAAAGTCTGAAAATCCCCAAAAGTACCCTAAAAATGATATTTTTTGATGTACACACGTGTTTCCTTAAGGAAACCCGCGTGTTCCACTTTTTATACGCGACTTGTTATACATAATACCCGCGTGTTCCCTAAATACGTGACTATTTACATTGCAACCTGCATATCATATGCGAGTATTGTTACTGCAACCCATGTGTACCTCTTGAATATGTGACTGTTGTCTCTGAAACTCATGTGTTTTTCCTGTAAATGTAAAAAAAAGACGTTTCTCGAAATTCGGGTAGTTTGCGTGGTTATGCAACTGACTCCTTCAGTTGTAACTACTTTGTCTTTGACCCTATCTCTTCAGAAAGGTATAAATAGAGGTAGGGAGGTCCATGAGAGAGGACTTGAACCTTTTCATTGTTTTGTTGGAGGAATTGGGACTCTCATTCCCCCCACCTTTTACCTAGAAGCTTTCTCCTTGTGTTGTAGAGCTTGGAAGTTGAGTTCCTTGGAGAAGAGAAGTAGCAGAACCAGATCAAGGTTTCGTGAGGTGCCCAACTTGAAGACAAGGTATATTTGTACTTCATTTCATGATTAATAAAGATGTGATGTCCTTCTTCTTCCAATCAATGTGTCTTGTATATTGAATCTCTGATTATGATTATATGATGTTGTTTATTAGCTTATTATTTCATGTTTCATTGAATATAATCTCATTTCATATGGTCATATTGGTTTGAGGAAGGTATAATTTATTTTTCAGGTCTCTTGGAGCAAGAGGAGCAAGAGGAGGATTGAAGGGCTGCTTGGATCAACCTTTGTTTGGCCAAGGTTTGAACCATACTTATCTTTGAATCTTTGCTTATATTTACTTGCATAACTATATGCATCTCTCTTTCAACCCCAGTACGTTGATGGCCTCTTAAACACTAGCCACAGGAAGCTTTCCTCTACAACATACACTGAGAATATGATCGTCGAAAGCTGAGAGTACTGGCACTGGGTCCTCTCAGTCAACAACTAAGAAAGAATGAAAAATACCACATATTCAGATAAGTTAGAAAAGCATGAACAATAATATCATTTTCCAGCAGATGTATCACATGCGAATAGGTCTAGATGCATTGCCCAGGTTTGATTTTCAAGGCATTTCATAGGGAAGCAATGGAAGCCATGCTTCTCAACAAAGTAGTGAACCCATAAGTGAGTGATTGGTGTACACAGATTGATCTCATTACGACCGAAATAACAATGGGGATTTTTTTAAGTTCTTATTGTTGACCATCCATGAGATTGATCTCACTACAACCAAAATATTGAATGGGTATTTTTTTAACAGAAACAACAAAATTTCCTTAAGTGAAGTGAAGCATAGTTTACGGCTGCGAAACCTGAAAAATTCCAGGTCTTAAGATGTTTCTAGGATGTAGGTGATATGAAGCCGCTATCCTTCACCTGTGTTGAGCAAATAGAACACGAAACCGCCATAAATTCGGTACACATCTCCAATTTTCAGGTTTTTATTACGAACCCATCTAACTTTTGCCGAACCTAACATGATAGGAAAAACAAACAAACAAACAAAAAATTAGATACCAACTAATTAACAAACCGAATACCTATGAGTACATAGAACGACATGTCAGAATCGAGATACCGAGGCACAAAAAATGACTTGGGTTCCATGCTAATGGAGACTATTTGAAGATCATGAGGCGATTTCATTGCATCCTTCACACACAATTAAATTCCTGGTATCAATTTACTTGAGGAGTAGTGTATCAATATTGACCTTCGCACACATCAAAATTCTCTTCGCGATATTTGGTATCGATGAGAAAGGTTTGCTAAATGTCATATAATCCTTGTAACATTTATAAGAAACCAATAAGGAGAAACACAAAAATTAGTTAAAAGAAGGGAGAACTGACTTTGAGAATATATGAAGGTTTTTAAGAAAATATTGAATTCTTGAACATACCTCTAAAGACTTCTACTTCAATATTTTGTCATGTTATTATGTCAAAAGAGATGGATAGTTTTTGATTGCAATGAATGTCAACACTAGTATTTGGTATCGGTGTGAAAGGTCTCCTATATGTCATATAAGCCTTGTAAATGCATTTATAAGAAACCAATAAAAAAACACAAAAATCAGTTTAAAGGAGAGAAAAGAGTTTAAAATTATATGAATAATTTTTAGAAAAGTTTGAATTCTTGAACATATGGCTATTAGTCAACTACTTGTCTACTATGCTTGAGTTGAGTAGGTAAAACATATGGCTCAAAATTCTCACCTAAGCAACGAATCTCCACCAAGATCTCTCCTTGCTAATACCCACAACCCTGTTCCTAGTTTAGCCTGGCCAGACATGCCCTTTTGGAGGGTCCTTAATTCAATAGCATTGTTAAAGGGATCACCAGTCTCCAAGGTTCCGATCAAACAAATATACAACACTAACTCAAAGCTGGATGGAACATCAGTTTGTGTTGCTACATCGTTACGAAACAACATACTCGACGTTTCAACCGAAATATTGAATCTGGGGAAATATTTAAATCCACTGTAATTACCAATGGAAAACCATATTATTAAGAGGTAAGGAACTTTGGGGTTCACATGAAACTGATAACAGGATTTGTTGTGAGGCTTGGGAAAGAAGCATAGAGTATGCAAGTAAGAACCGTAGTCTATTTGAGAGTCGCCCCCTATGTTTCTTTCTCACCGATGTCTATGTAGTTATCATCGGTGACCCATGTTATGTTGTTTTTGTCAGTGTGATTTATTTTGGCTCCGCAAGATATACTCAGAAATCCTGCGACCCCAAAATAAATCAAATTAGCAAAGAATATATTGTTAAGAAGGATAACTTCTCATGCCTCTATCTTCAATATTTTCTTATATCTCTCCAATAGAAATATTCCTTCAGGCTCTTCATTTTCACTCAAATGCTCTTCCTCTTCACTCGAATGCTCTTCCTCTTCACTGTACTTTGCAAACCCACTTTCCTCTCGAAACATTAAGGCAACTATGACCAGTAAAAGAATCAAAATTGCATAATTTCCTGTCATTTTCGAGTTGAGATCGATAGATTTAATTCAGTTCCCATGATGAGCTTCTTACATAATGAGAGAGTGCAGAGAAGGAGGAGGACAACCTCAAGGTGGATTTGGTACACGTACATGTATGGAGAAAGACACTTGGTGTCCATGCACAGCAAGGAGGATGACACATGTTTGAATTTAGAGTTACTAAGTTCTTCGGTACTGGACTTATCTTCATGGATAAGGTTATTTGTTTACTCTATATATTATTTAATTGACTTCATTATTTGTGTGATAAAAAAATTAGGCTGTGGTAGGTTCCACGATCATAAAAATATAAAAAAAACAGGTGGCATTCTTCTCCATGATTGTCGCATTAAAACTTTGTTTGTATTAAAAATTTTCCGACGAAAGCCGGTCGCCAGGTCCTGGGGCAAAAGACCCTAGAGAAACGTCACCTGCACCAACCAATGAACATGCAACAAATAGTTTAAATTTTTTTTCTTTAATACACCTGAATAATCAAACTATAATTTTTTTTTATAAAACACAAAAAAATTATCATGTGAGCTCCCAATTAATAGGCCTAAGCGAATCATATATATCCCCGTCGGGGACATAACAACAACAACAAGGATCGAGATAATAATGTAAAACATATATGTGTATATTGATAAAGTGAATATGATTATAATGGAGGAGATGGGATCAATCTTATGATTATATATGGTATGATTGATAATATTAATATAGATCAAGATTATAGTTATATGTGTATATTAATAAAGTGAATATGATTATTATTTTTTTAAGAACAAAGTGAATATGATTATAATGGAGGATATGAGATTGACTTTATGATTATATCTAGTATTTTTAATAATATGGATTAAGATTATAGTCATATGTATGTTAATAAAGTGAATATGATTATAATGGAGGATATATAAATACATATGGTATTTTTTATCATATTAACATGGATCAAGATCCGCGAGATGTAGAACAGTTGGTGGCGGGGTATGGTTAAGACGCCCCCTAAGATGGAAGGTCACCGGTTCTAATCCCGTCGGATACCAAAAATCCAACCATGTTAAGGGTTGGTACGGTCCAGGCCGGGTGCGATCCCCGGGTGATTTTGATGGCTTAGATGCCCCTGGTTCGTGGCTACTCAGCTAATGGCAACCCTGCTAGTTAGGGGGGTTCCACCACTTTGCCAAAAAAAAAAAACATGGATCAAGATTATATTCATAATGGGATTTTGGAATTGATATTGGTTAGTTCATGAATAATATATCCAATGGTTTTTATTAATTCAACTTCTCTTATTAATTCTATAGGAGGGAATAATAGGTTGGTTTAATAATTGTAGTGTTGTGCATCATGATCATGGTGAATTTTAAAATATGTAAATAATGGCATAAGTGTAAGCTTACTTAGAGAAGCCATGATGATTATAGTGCAAAATCATTGTTAATACAAAAGAAAGAGATGAAAATTGATTATACACACAAAACATATTTGAAAAATAGGACTGCAATGTACATACCAACCGTAAGATAATTCATTATGTTGGAGTAAGGGATTTTCCACATAATCATATCAAACTTAGAGTTTCATCATGGAATTGTACTTTATAGCTTTTAATAAATGTTGATTTTTTTTAATATGTGTTGTGGGGGTGTTATAGAAGCTCCCAAATTATAGCAACACCCTTATCTTAGATTGGATACATGAGAGGAAACAATTACAAGAGAAATTCCAAAACCGTAACCCTAGCATTGATTCTTAACCTGGTAATTAACTGATAAGATGAGCGATTACTGATTTGAGCTCGTGGCTCTAAAATAGTACACTCATGTGTGGTGCACTTAATCCCATATCATGGTATATTAAAAGCTAGTTTTAATTAATTAAAACTATTTCATTTTATTTTTTATTTGATAGCTATGTTGAATGGATACATGTCTCCTTAAGAATGTCTTTTTTTAACTTAGGAAAATCACACTCCATGCTTAGGAGGAACTAAAATACAAAATAGACTCTATCAATGTACAACTTGCTTAAAAATAGATATGCAGATTACAAAATAAACTCTATCAATGTACAATCAACTTAAAAATAGGTATATGACCAAATTGTATGATGGCTAGGCTTCCCTCCAAAATATACATTTCAAAATATCTCTTAAGATAGGGAATGAATATTAGAATTACATGATAAATTTGAAGTACTCTTTTGGGGCTCTACACACCACTTTCCTTTGAACTTTTGAATAGGATCAGCGTATTGTTGATGTATTTGTAACTTCGGAATGTATGCACTTGTATATTTCATATATTGTATTTCATTGGTCTCTGATGTTCCTATCAGGAGAATTATTAATGTAATCAAGTCATGTAAATCCATAGAGGTTAACCCTCCTTGTTGATCAGGGGGAAAAGTCCCCGAAGTTGTGGGGTACTAGGGTTATTAGACTCTCCTAGAGAAGTCGGCCCTGGTAAGTGATTGTAAAGTCAGAAACTAGTATAAATAGAGAGTGAAACTCTCTATTTGAAACACACACTTACCCAACTACAACGCATAGGTGAGAGAGGAGAAGCTTGCTCAAGTGAGAGAGAGAACAACTGTTGGAGATCATATTTTTGTCTTTGGGTTTTACTGCTGCTATTGGTGCTCATTCTATCTATGAGGAAGTTGCGGGGTTTTCTCCTTTATGGTTTCCCTGAGGAAAATCTTTGTGTCTATTGTCTCTTGTGATTGATTGTTGTGCATGTTATTCTCTCAGATAAGATCCTACAATCATATTGCTTAAATGATAAAAATCTATCATGGTATCAGAGCTAACCTAAGAAGAAGACACCGTGCAGCTGCAAAAGCTAAGGCTTCTTACTTTTCAGGTATCTCTCCACAATCCATCAACAAAATGAGGCTAGGATCACTCTCCATTGAAGGGCGCATATTTCTGTCGAAGCAGAATCTGATTCTGAGTGTTATAACTAGATGTTGTTCTTAGTTTATCTGTCTTATTTTTCAAATATTGATTTACTACAACTTTACATTTTAAGTTGGTTTTGAGGATTTTTGGTAATTAGTACTTTTTGTTTGATTTAATGCTTTTAATGATTTGGTTATTTCATTTTATTAGTTTTAAGGATTATTCTTTGGGCTTATTAGTTAATATATATATCTTTAAGGTCTTAAGAACTTATAATAAAGTTTATTTCAAGTTTTAGCTTTATGACTAACCTTCATTTTTAAGCCTTGGTTAAAAAATATGCAAAAGGGGGATTCATGTAGCGCAGGGTTGGAAGTAAATGAACAAGGGCACTACAAGAATCTCGAACCTGTGAAATTATGGAAAATAGTGGTGATGCTTTGTAATCGAAAACAATAGGAGTCATTTAACACCTGTGAGGACAACATAATATGTGTTTAGAGCCCAGTGATCATTATGACAAGTGTATGAGAGGAGGCAAAGATTATTGTGGAGAATCGTGAATGTTTGAGATCAAAATTGGTGGAAGTTTTTGGACACTTATGATAGCACATATTCAAAACCCAATGATGATTATGATAGGTGTATGAGAAGCTACAAGGATTATTGGGGGAATTGTGGTCATACATGTCAGGTTTTCATTTGGTAAAATTATTGAAGGAAGCAGTTAGAAATCGTGGCTATTGTAGGGTAAAGTATTGAAACCATTTTGAAACCTTTGAAGACATAATAGCACATATTCAGGAGTTCAGTTCATCATCACGATAGGTGTATGACCAGGTACATAAATCATGGAAAGAATAGTGGTCTACATTGACATGCTATCGATTTTGTAGGGATTATTGAAAATTTTAAACCTGATGGTCACAAATTTGTTCAGCTACTAAATTTATTGTTGCAGAGAAGCATTTTGAATATTTTGAACTAGTTTAAAGAAAGCACAGGTTAGGGTTATACTACAAAAATGAAGAAAATTGGTAAAAAAAATAGAGTTGAACCCACTGATACAAGCTGGGCAGAAAGTTTTCTTGATTGTGCAACAATGCTTCAAATAGTTGGATGGTTTGATTTCTTTCAAAGAATCAATGGATTTAACCCAGAAGTGTCATATCGGTTTGCTCAGGGTTTTGATAAGGATACATTTTCGTTTGACACCCTTAAATTTGAACCGACAAGAGAGTTAATAACAGAAGCCACATGCATAGCAGGTGATGGAGAAATCTGGTTCAAGAAAATACCCTTCACCTTCAATCCAAAAGATTTCCTATTGCCTGAAGTCAAAACCCTATATTGGGGGAAAGGTGTACAATTAGACAAGTTTAATCCTGAGTGGAGAGAGGCCATTGGAATTTTACAAAGCTACATCACATGTGAGGGAATATTTGCTCTGGTTTTTAAATATCATGTCAGATTCTTGTAACATTTGAATCAACAGGCTAGGATGAATTTACCCTTTTTCTTCTTGAAAATCCTGCAATATATGTCAAATAGAATAAAATGGCATAGGGATCATACTCATCAATCTATTTTTCATCATGGACTAATAAAGCTGATTGTTTGCACAGTCCTTCAAAATTAGAGCAGAACTTGGGATCATTTTTTGTTTTGGACAGGTATCCATAGTGAGCAAGAAGAACAACCCAAAAAGAGGCAGATGAACAAGCAATATAGCCCTGTAAAAAGGTTAAAGAGAGAGATAACTAATGAGTTGGTAAAAGACAATGTTTAGGAGGAATGTTCAACTCAAAAATTTGAAGAGCCTGTATGTGAAGAGGTAATATAAGTGGTTCATGGTAATCAAGAACATATTTCAAAGAATGCAGAAGAGGACAAGAGAGCTGTTACAGATAAGGAAGATGGGAGGATTTCAATACAACAAAATCAAAGCTTCACAAGTGCACAAGAAAACATAACAGAGGTTCCTGTTCCAGTTAAACTGAAGGCTGATAATCTGCAAATTTCAAATGAAAAGTTTAAAGGAAAGTCTGTTGTAACAGGATTGAAATTTGATGGTGTACAACTCTCAGCTGTAAAGTTTCAGGGCTAATCATTTGTAATGTTAGGAGAAACAGAAATGAGGTGGAGCCAAAAACAAACTGAGACTTAACATGAAAATGACTCTAAACCCTATATTAATGAAGGAGAAAATCACTCTGATTGAAGATTATTCATCTCAAGAAGACATGGAAGAAAACGAAATCCTCAGTTCTTAGCAAGTTCATATTAAGAAAGAGTATTCAATTATTTTAGAGTCATCTATAGGCAAAGATAAGGTTGCAGAACAGTCAATAGATTTCAGCACTGAAAGAGTTAGGTCTCTAGAAGTTCTTGTTGAAGAAGAAGCAATAAAAACTGACGAAGATGATGACCTAATTTTTAGGAAAATGAATATCCCATGTCTGTCAGATAAAAATTCTACATTACAAGAAGGAATGTGCATAGATCCAGAAACTCAAAACCTTCAGAAAACTGTGAAGCAATATAAATATCAAATTGATTTTCTTAGTGAGACCAATGAGGGATTGGTCATGACTAATAGGAGACTAATGGAGGATATTAATGACATCAACACACACTACTAGGAATTAATTGTTGTTTCAAAAGAAGCCTTAAAGAGAAAGAGATAGAGTCAAAGCCAGTTTGAGGAATTGAACCAAAAAATTCAAAATTTGACCCAGCAGAACGAGAGACTATCAAAGAAGATTGAAGATTTGGAAGCAGAGTAGTAGAAAACTAAAAGGCAGTCACATGCATTAGAAGGGATTGCATTGTTGGCTGAGGCAACCAAGAATATTTGAAGATTACTAGTGACAGGTGCCAAGTAGTTTCATTTTGAAATAGTTAATAGTTTATTTTTGAAAAGACAAATATTTTTTGTAACTAATTCAAATCCTAACCTAAAATTTAGTTTAGTCAGTTATGTAACCATTTTTTATGGAAAAGGGATAAAAGTAGGAAATGCATTAGAAGGAGGGTTCGAATTTTGACTCAAGGAGAGGCTTTTAAGCTATGGTATCTCAAGATAAGATTGATAACTCTTATGTAAGTTTGATGACTGTTATTGATTATACACATACTGATAAGCCATTTTACTTGCTATGTTGATTTTGTTTATGATCTGGCTGATTACTCAACATACAACTTAATTTCTTGTTTAATGGTTTTAACACATGAAAATGGTTGTATCTTGTGGATGGAATCAGTGTTTTATGTGTAATGTTTATGGTTTATTCATATGTGTTTGATCCCCAGTTATTCAAACTTGTTCATGATTTAGTTCAGTGTTAGCTTGTTTATGTTTTTACCTCCTTGTTGATAACGTTTTAAACCAAAATCATAAAAAAACCAATTTCATTTTGTTTTTTTTTTGAGATTGTGTTAGCTTGTTCTTGTGTTAGTCTAGGAAAAATTTCTAGCACAAACATCTTTGGCGCCATTGTCGGGGATGAAATTGAAGGTATATCTTCCCTGGGTTCTTATCATTCAACTGATTTTGAGAGGTGAGCAAAATCAACAAATCTTTAGACTACTTTTCACCAAGAAGTATCCACAGTGGCTATTAGGAAGATTGGGATAAGAGGGAAACCTACTTCACCGTTGCATCAAGGTGTCTCAGATCCAGAACATATTCTAAAGGAGATTAGGAAAATTCAAAGATCACAGTCATATCCATATTTATGTAGCCCTGATTAATTTGACCCACTGTCACCTTTTGCACTTTCAAAAGAAGAAAAACAAGGTTTGTCATGGTCAACACCTTCTATACTAGTTAGCAGTTTTCAAGTTTATACTGATCCACAGTCCTTTAAAAAGGCAAAAAATCAGTCTCCTAGAAAAATCCCATTGTTTTAGTTCAAAGTCAGTAAAACCCCTTTTCAACCCAATTCTAGCCAAGTAAATAAACCTTTCCTTTCATCAAAACAAAGCAGTTCCAAGATGGCAGGACAACCTTTTGATATGATGGATAGAATGGTAGCAGCCATATATGTACCTTTAGTAGTTTCTCAGCCTTTAAATGCTCTCCTGGGAGGGGATTATCAAAAGTACTTACCTAGCTTCAATGGTCAGGGTGAAAAAACTACTGAGGAGGACTAGGATGCATTCCTTAGTTATCCAGATAACCAAAATATTGAAGCAAAAGATGTATGGATGAGTATGTTTGTGCAGAGTTTGGATGGGGAAGTTAGGAAGTGGTTCAAAGAACTACAAGCAAATTCAATCACCTTGATAAAGGAGCTATAGGATGTATTTATGAGGCAATGGGGTGACACAAAAGACCACACTTATTATATTACAAAATTTGGAACCTTAAGGAGGAAAAATGATGAAACCATAGCAGATTTTTCTAAAAGATTTAACAAGATGTATGGTAGGATTCCAGCATAAATCAAACCCTCTGAAACTTCAACAAATCTTACTTATTCCAATGCCTGTAATCATGAATTGTCTTTACACCTAAGAGAGAGAAGACCAGTCACCTTATTAAACATGCACGAAGCTGCATTAGAGGTAGAATCCAATATCTTAGCTTCAAATAGACTTAAAGTGAATTCAGATCAACAAACATATGATAGAAAAGGAAAAAAGGGAATGATTCCAGCAGCTTCTGCATCATAGTCAACTGACAACAAAATTGATGAAATGGCTAAGTTAGTAAAAATTTTAACAGCAAAACTCAATAAATTGGATTTGGAGAAGAATTCAAACAAACCTACATAAGAAGGAGAAAGAAACCTTAATAATACTAATCAGTTTAGGCACTAGTTTACACCTAGATTTATCCCTAGAGAAAGAAGAAATAATGATATATAGAGGGAGAGAAGAGAAAATGAATATCAAAAGGTTCCTCCTCCACTCCAAAACAATGTTACAGATCAGGGGGAAGAAGATGAAGATGGGCAGTTTGAAGATTCAAATCAAGAGATAAATCATTTTGGGGAATTGTTGTCAGAAGGTTTTTTAACTGAATATGATTATATGAATTCTGAATTTTTTGATGCAAACATTTTTCAGACAGAAGCAGAGTTGGGTCTTTGAAGTAATATGCCAATCTGAGCCCAAGAAGACTATTGATTTGAGGTCTGGACGAAAGCATGTTTCTCAAATCCATAGAAAGAAAACAGTTCCTCCTCCTAAACAATCATCTAGTCAAGCATAGGAAAAAAGACAGAATCAAGGTGATCCAGATAAGGTTGTGGAAATTGAAGAAGTGAATAAAATGTGCAGAATTTTAATTTTGAAAATGAGTTGTGTAAAATTAAAATTCCAGTGCGCTTTACCGAGTTGATGAAAAATCCTTGCTATAGAAATCCAGTTTTAAAGATGATGGGTTCATCAGCTAGTCAAGTACCTTTAGATACAGTAAACTTACAAGAATAACATCCAAAAAATATTTATTGGTTCTGCCCTAGTTGATAAGACTGAAAATGATTCAAGTTCATCTCCACATTTTTATATAACATTGACTATTCATGATCAAATGATTCATAATTGTTTACTTGATTCTGGTGCTTCTCACAATTTAATGCCAAATGTAGTTCTGGAAGCCTTGGGGTTGAGTATCACGAAACCATATCATGACTTATATGCATTTGATTCCAGAGCTGTTAAATGTTTGGGAGTAATTAAGGATATGGTGGTTAATTTGACTGAGTTACCCATGAAAAGCATCATCGTGGATGTGGTGGTAGCAGAATGATTACTCCTAAATTCAGAATGTTGCTTTCAAGGTCTTGGGCTAAGAAGGTGGGGGATACTTTACAAATAGATTTATCATATGCAACAATTCCTATTTTTGGAGGAGATAATAGGAGATTGTATAGAGAATTACAATATACTTACATTTTCACTGATGATAAGAACCCAACAAATCATCCACTTTATGCTGTAGAAAAGGATTTGGGCTCTTGCATGTTACATTTCAGTGATGACAATACCAGTGGTATGTTACAGGTTGAGAAGGAAAAACCATTAAAATGCTTTGTTGAACAAAAATATGAGTTGCGGCAAATGTATTTTGATGGCTCCTCATCCAAAGAGGGAGCAGGAGGAGGTATTGTTTTGATTTCCCTTGGCGGTGAGTTAGTAAATTTGATGTATAAGTTGGAGTTTGTAAATACAGAAAATACATGAAAGTATGATGCATTTATATTTGGGTTTAAAGGCTGCAAAAGATATGGGCATTCAACAAATTCTTGTTTATGGCGACTCTGAATTAGTTGTCCAGCAGGCCCAGGGACAAATATCAAGTGAAGCAGGATTTGTTGAAAGTATACAAGAATGAAGTTTGGGACATGATTGATAATTTTTGTATAGCATTTAATATTTCCTTTATTCCTAGAGATCATAATCAGAGAGCCGATTCACTTGCTTTAGCAGCCACACTTTTCAGAATTCCAAAACAAACTAAGTTAAAGTATCCCATTGAAGTCGGATACAAACCTTCAGTACTAGATAATATCAAACAATGGAGGGTTTTTGAAGATGACTTATAAATAAAGAAATTTTTGGAATTGAATGGTGAGTTTTCTAATTTATTTATTGATCAAGACCAATATGAGGAAGTTGAAGATGTTGATGAATATTCAAAAAATTAAATTACTGGACATAAAATTATTGAGTTGAAAGGAAATTTTATTCCCAAAGGATTGGCCCCCCTTGAAAGGATTTTCTCAAAAGATGATACTCCACTGAAACCAGCCATGCAATCTTTAGAGGACAATGTTGTAGACTGTAATATTGGTACAGAAGAGCAACCCAGAATGGTAAAAATGTCGAAATCTCTTTCAATTGAGCAAAGGAACAGACACATTAAATTATTGAAGGAATATGCTGATGTTTTTGCTTCGTCCTATGAGGATTTAAAAACTTATGATACCAATTTTATTCAGCATAAGGTTCCTCTAAATCCCAATGTGAAACCTTTTAGACAGAATTTAAGAAGAATTAATCCAACATTATTTCCAGTAATAGAAAAGGAGGATAAAAAATTATTGGATGCAAAAATCATTGTTCCACTTAGATACTCATCATTGGTGGCTAACCTAGTTCCAGTAAGGAAAAATAACGAGAGATAAGATTATGTGTGGACTTCTGTAATTTAAATAGATCTTCACTAAAAGACAATTACCCATTGCCCAATATTGAGCAGGTTTTGCAGCAAGTAGTGGGTGCTAAGAGAATGTCAATGGTAGATGGATTCTCGGGGTATAATCAGATTGCTATGCATCAAGATGACAGGGAGAAGATAGCTTTCACTACCCCTTGGGATACCTTCATGTATGACAATATGCCATTCGGTTTGATGAATGTTGGTTCAACATTTCAAAGAGCTATCGATATATCTTTTTTGGGGGAAAAGGAATTTTTTTTTATGATTTATTTGGATGACATCACAGTTTTTTCATAGTCTGATGAAGAACATTTAAAGCACCTTAAACAAAACTTTTTGAAGTGCATGAAATATGGACCGTCATTAAATCCAAAAAAGTCACATTTTGTTGTTTAGGAGGGTAGGCTTCTGTGACATTTGGTTTCAACAGATGGAATAAGAATAGATCCTAAGAGAGTCAAAGCCATTTTAAAAATTAGTTTACCTAGAAGTAAGAAGGATGTTCAGTCATTTATTGGGAAAATTAATTTTTTGAGATGGTTTATACCAAATTTTGCTGAAACTATAAAGCAGATAACAACTATGTTAAGAAAATATCAGGAAGTGAAATGGACAATAGAATCCAGAGCTTCATTCGAAAAGATTAAGCAGGCTTTGACAGAGGCACCAGTGCTAGTAAGTCGATATTTTTCAAAGGACTTTCTGACTTTTCCCTTTGCTTCTCAAGATATAACAGTTGTTGTTTTGTTACAAAATAATGCAGAGGGGATAGAGTAGCCTATTGCTTTCTTCAGTAAGACCCTCAGAGATTCAAAATTGAAGTATAGTACATTGTAAAAGTAGGCATATTCACTGGTAAAAGAAATAATTTTTTTCATAATCTATATTCTACATTCAAATATCATTTCTTATGTACCTAATGCAGCTGTGAAAGATATCTTAATTCAACCAGATAATGAAGGAAAGAGGGGAAAATGGATAGAAAGGATTATGGAGTATGATGTGGAGATCAAGCCTACTAAGCTTGTGAAAGGATAGGGTTTAGCAAAATTGTTGGCTAATTCAAATTGTGATGCTCTTGGTCTTCATTTGATGGAAGAACAACAAATTCAGGAGGAGTTACAAAGAGGGCAAGACAAGGAGCAGATTATGGACAGGTATGCAGAATTGGTATGGTATTTAGATATTGTTCATTTTTTATTGTATCTACAGTGTCCTGTGCATTTAGACAAAAAGGAATCTAGATGACTGAAGTTGAAGGTCACTAAATACTATTTAGTTGAACAACAATTATTTTGGAAGGATCCAGGAGGAGTATTGCTAAGATGTTTAGACAAGCCAGAGATTGAGGAAGTCATTTCAGAATCACATGAGGGTGCTTGTGGAGGTCATAAATACTGGAAGGCTACTGCTTATAAAATCTTGAGGTCTGTATACTATTGGCCTTCTCCATTTTCTGATGTATATCAGTAGGTTAGAGCTTGTGTTCCATGTCAAAATTTTGTAGGTAAACAAAAAATTGTGTCCTTACCATTGAAGCCCATTGAAATTAATGCTCCTTTTCAGCAGTGGGGCTTAGACTTTATTGGTGAAATAAATCTTGCTTCTTCTGGTCAACATAGATGGATACTTACAACCACTGATATTTTCACAAAATGGGTGGAGTCCATTCCTACAAGGAATGCAATTGATAAGGTGATAATCAATTTTATCCAAGAGAATATTTTAAGTAGATTTGGGTGCCCTAAGAAATTGCTAACTGATAATGCTAAAGCCTTCAAATCTAAATCTATGTTTACCTTCTGTGAACAAAATGGAATTGTTCTGAAGCATTCTACACCTTATTACCCTTAGGGAAATGGGTTGGCAAAATCAACCAATAAGAATATTATTCAGAGCATTAGAAAATTTTTAAGTCAGAATAAAAGGTCATGGGATTCAATGTTGAAATATGCACTTTGGGTAGATAGGATAACTACTAAGAAAGAAATTGGTTCTTCTCCTTTTCAGCTAGTGTATGGCACTGATGTTGTGTTTCCAGTTCAATTAGGTATTCCAATAATGAATTTCTTTCAAGATAGTTTGGAGCAACCTAATGATATTCAAAGAAGAATTTTTGCATTGATTGAATTACAACAAGAACGTGAAGCTGTAGAAGAAAAATCTCAAATGCACAGAAAGAAAATTAAGGAAAGGTTTGATAAGAAGATAAAGGAAAAAATATTTTCTTGTGGAGATATGGTATTAAGGTGGGATGCCAGAAAGGAACAAAAAGGTGAGCATGGCAAATTTGACAATTTGTGGTTTGGTCCTTTCATAATTTCAAAATTTTTGGAGAACAATACCTTCATATTGCAGACTATGGAAGGTGAAGAATTGACCAATCCAATGAATGGACGATTCCTCAAGCACTTTTACATCTATTGAAGGTAAGAGACTTGTACCGGTGTGAAATATATTGAATAAAGACTCCATATCCCAATGGAATTTTTGCAAAGTAATAGACAGGTTTAGTTGAGTGGGCAGAAGGCACCAATCTACAGGTTCTTGAAACCTCACAAGGAGGATTTCATCCCGCAGCAGGAGCCAAATGTTATAACTAGATGTTGTTCTTAGTTTATTTTTCTTATTTTTCAAACATTGATTTACTATGACTTTACATTTTAAGTTGGTTTTGAGGATTTGTGGTAATTAGTACTTTTTGTTTGAGTTAATGCTTTTAATGATTTGGTTATTTCATTTTGTTAGTTTTAAGGATTCTTCTTTGGGATTATTAGTTAATATATATATCTTTAAGGTCTTAAAAACTTATAATAAAGTTTAGTTAAAGTTTTAGCTTTATGACTAACCTTCATTTTTAAGCCTTGGTTAAAAAATATGCAAAAGGGGGATTCCTGTAGCCAAGGGTTGGAAGTCAATGAACAAGGGCGCTACAAGAATCTCGAACCTGTGAAATTATGTAAAATAATGGTGATGCTTTGTAATAGAAAACAATAGGAATTGTTTAACACCCGTGATGATAGAATGATACGTGTTTAGAGCCTAATGATCATTATGACAAGTGTATGAGAGGAGGGAAATATTATTGCGGAGAATCGTGAATGTTTGAAATCAAAATTGGTGGATGTTTTTGGACACTTATGATAGTGCATATTCAAAACCCAGTGATGATTATGATAGGTGTATGAGAAGCTGCAAGGATTATTGGGGGAATCATGGTCATACCTGCCGGGTTTTCATTTGGTAAAAATATTGAAGGAAGCGGTTAGAAATCGTGGCTTTTGCAGGGTAAAGTATTGAAATCCTTTTGACACCTTTGAAGACATAATAGTGCATATTCAGGAGTTCAGATCATCATCATGATAGGTGTATGACCATGTACAGAAATCATGGAAAGAATAGTGGTCTACATTGACATGCTGTTGATTTTGTAGGGATTATTGAAAATTTTAAACTTGCCACAAATTTGTTCAGCTGCTAAATTTATTGTTGCAGAGAATAATTTTGAATATTTTGAACTGGTTTAAAGAAAGCATAGGTTAGGGTTATACTAAAGAAATGAAGAAAAGTGGTTAAACAAATAGAGTTGAACCCATTAATACAAGCTAGGCAGAAATTTTTCCTGATTGTGCGGCAATGTTTCAAAGAGCTGGATGGTTTGATTTATTTCAGAGAATCAATGGCTTTAACCTAGAAGTGTCATATCGGTTTGATTAGGGTTTTGATAAGGATAAAGTTTCATCTGACACCCTTAAATTTGAACTGACAAGAGAGTTAATAATAGAAGCCACATGCATAGCAGGTGATGGAGAACTTTGGTTCAAGAAAATACCCTTCACCTTCAATCCAAAAGATTTCATATTGCCTGAAGTCAAAACCCTAGATTGGGGGAAAGGTGTACAATTAGACAAGTTTAATCCTCAATGGAGAGAGGCCATTAGAATTTTACAAAGCTACATCACATGTGAGGGAAGATTTGCTCTGGTTTTTAAATATCATGTCAAATTCTTGCAACATTTGAATCAAAAGGCTAGGATGAATTTACCCTTTTTCTTCTTGAAAATCCTGCAAAATATGTCAAATAGAATAAAAGGGCATAGGGATCATACTCATCAATCTATTTTTCATCATGGACTAATAACACTGATTGTTTGCACAGTCCTTTAGAAAAAGAGCAAAACTTGGGATCATTTTTTTTTTTGGGAAGGTATCCATAGTGACCAAGAAGAACAACCCAAAAAGAGGCAGATGAACAAGCAATATAGCCTTGTAAAAAGGTTAAAGAGAGAGATAATTGATGAGCTGGTAAAAGACAATGTTCAGGAGGAATGTTCAACTCAAAAATTCGAAGAGCCTGTATGTGAAGAGGTAAGAGAAGTGGTTCATGGTAATCAAGAACAAATTTCAGAGAATGCAGAAGAGGACCAGAGAGTTGTTACATATCAGGAAGATGGGAGGAGTTCATTAGAACGAAATCAAAGCTTCAAAAGTGTACAAGAAAACATAATAGAGGTTCATGTTCCAGTTAAACTGAAGGCTGATAATCTGCAAATTTCAAACAAAAAGTTTAAAGGAAATTCCTTTTGTAACATGATTGAAATTTGATGGTGTACAACTCTCATCTGTAAAGTTTCGGGGAAAATAATTTGTAATGCTAGGAGAAACAGAAATGAGGTGGAGACCAAAACCAAGAGCCAAAAATAAACTGAGACTTAACATGAAAAAGATTCTAAACTTTAGATTAATGAAGGACAAAATCATTGTGATTGAATATTCTTAATCTCAAGAAGACATGGAAGAAAAAGAAAGCCTCAGTTATCAGCAAGTTCATATTAAGAAAGAGCATTTAGGGATTTTAGAGTCATCTACAGGAAGAGATAAGGTTGCAGAATAGTCAATAGATTTCAGCACTGAAAGAGTTAGGTCTCCAGAAGTTCCCGTTGAAGAAGAAGAAGTAAAAAATGAGGAAGATGATGACCTAATTTTTAGGAAAATGAATATCCCATGGCTTTCAGATAAAACTTCTACATTACAGAAAGGAATGTGCATAGATTCAGAAACTGAAAACCTTCATAAAACTGTGAAGCAATATAAATATCAAATTGATTTTCTTAGTGAGACCAATGAGGGATTGGCCATGAGTAATAGGAGACTAAGGGAGGATATTAATGACATCAACACACACTACCAGGAATTAATTTCTATTTCAAAAGAATCCTTAAAGAGAAAGAGACAGACTCAAAGCCAGCTTGAGGAATTGAACCAAAAAATTCAAAATTTGACCCAGCAGAACGAGAGACTATCAAAGAAGATTGAAGATTTGGAAGCAGAGCAACATACAACTAAAAGACAGTCACATGCCTTACAAGGGATTGTATTGTTGGCTGAGGAAGCCACGAATCTTTGAAGATTACTAGTGACAGGTGTCAAGTAGTTTGTTTTTGAAATAGTTAATAGTTTATTTTTGAAAAGACAAATATTTTTTGTAACTAATTCAAATCCTGACCTAAAAGTTAGTTTAGTAAGTTATGTAACCACTTTTGATGGAAAAAGGGATAAAATTAGGAAATGCATTAGAAGGAGGGTTCGAATTTTGACTGAAGGAGAGGCTTTTAAGCTGTGGCATCTCAATCTAAAATTGATAACTCTTATGTAAGTTTGATGACTGTTATTGATTATATACATACTGATAAGCCATTTTACCTGCTATGCTGATTTTTTTTATAATATGGCTGACTACTCAACATACAGCTTCATTTCTTGTTTAATGGTTTTAACACATGCAAATGCTTGTATCTTGTGGATGGACTCAGTGTTTTAGGTGTAATGTTTATGGTTTATTCATATGTGTTTGATCCCCCGTTATTCAAACTTGTTCATGATTTAGTTCCATGTTAGCTTGTTTATGTTTTTACCTCCTTATTGATAAAGTTTTAAACCAAAATCATAAAAAACCAATTTCATTTTGTTTTCTTTTTGAGATTGTGTTAGCTTGTTCTTGTGGTAGTCTAGGAACAATTTCTAGCACAAACACTGAGCTTTTTCAGTTTTTGACCTACCACTACATTGGGAAATTAGGGATTTTCACAGAAGTGGAATTTTTTAGTGAGCCCAACATAGGTTTAATCTCCTCAAAATCGAAGTTTAGAGACCAAGATCGAAGTTTTTGGTTGAGTAGAACTTCAGGAAAGTCAAACCCTAATTTTCCTCGGAACCAGAAAACCAACACTGCAGAAGATCAACTCCAGATCTAGTTTTCAGCTTCTCAAATTGGTAAGATCTAAATCTTTTGTATTTCCATTTGAGGTTCTCAGTTAAGATGTCTCATCACACCAAGCTTGATGAAAAGCTTGAGGGAGCTGATAACTTTCGAGCATGGAAGTATAGGATCTCACTAGTTCTTGAAGAAAATGAGTTGAACTTTTACATCAGTGAAGAAGTTCCAGTAACAGAGGGAGATGAGGCTAAGGCCTTACACAAAAAAAACTTCATCAAGGCTAAGAGGATTATTGCTGATTCAATCAAGGATCACCTCATACCACATAAATTGGAAGATGAATTTGAGAAATCAATTGAAGAAAGTGAAGATCCAGAATGTGGAGACCATACAGTCTTACTTTGCAAGGGTTTTCTGGATCAAGGAAAAACTTGAAGCAGTAGATGAAAAGTAGAGAATGCAGAAATCATGATGACTACCTTGTATGGTCTCCCTAGGTCATGGGACTCTTTCATTCAATGGATTTGTGCTAGAAGAAATGTAGTCACCTTCAGTAGAATGTGGGAGGAATTCTCACAAGAAGAAGCTCGAATAGTAGCCCGAGAAGAAAAGATGGGAAGTGAAGATCAAGCTCTCATAGTACACTCCAAGAACAACAAAAGGGACTATCATCATCCCAAAGGTAAGAATTGTCACCAGAAATATAACCCTAGAATATCTAATAGAGATCTATCTAAACTCAGATGTTTTACTTGTGATGAGAGAGGACACTTTGCCAGAGATTGTACTAGAAATAAGAGTAACTCTCATAAGAAGAAGGACAAAAGAAAACATCATGCTCACACTGCAAAGGATGATGATCCTCCTAGGAAGAGAGTCAAACAAGAAATTGAAGATTCTTCAAGTGATGAAGAGTATGTTTTGATTTCTTCCCTCATGAGAACTATCACACATGGAAGCAATGATTGTCTTATAGGCAGTGGGGCTTCGAAACACATGACAGGATTCAAGGAATATTTTGTGAAAACAATTCGAACATGAATCACCCCACAAATTAAAACTTGGGGATGACTACCAGTATCCAATAAAAGGTAGTGGTGAATCCTCGTATAAGCTAGACTCTAGAAAGTCTATGAAGATTAAGGATGTCTTGTTTGTACTAGGACTAAAGAAGAATCTCCTCTCCATATCTGCATTGGATGCAAAAGGCATAGGGGTTGCATTTGTAGATGGCCAAGTCCTTATGTGGCAAAAGAGAAAGACTATAGATGATGCAGTAGTGATTGGATAATAAGAGGGAGGCTTATACTAGCTAAAGTGCCAACCAAAACAAGCCTTGGTCCATGAATCAGTAGATCCAAATGAACTTTGGCACAAAAGGCTTGCACATGTGCACTATAGGGCACTACCACTTGCAAGCAAAGCTGTTGAAATTATTCCAGAAATACAGGAAAAACATGAAGGTGTTTGCAAAGGATGTGTGAAATGAAAGAACACAAAGAAGACATTTCCAAGTAGCAAGAGCAAGGAAAAAAGAATCTTGGAAACCATCCACTCCGATGTATGCGGTCCGATGTCATCATGTTCATTGAGTGGGTATGTATACTATGTTTCTTTCATTTATGATTTTTCTAGAAAGACGTGGATATACTTCTTGAAAAACAAAGATGAATTATTCAACAAGTTCAAAGAATTCAAAGCCTTGATCGAGAACCACACAGAAAATAAAATCAAGACCTTTCGATCAGACAATGGCGGAGAATTCACATAAAATGAATTCAAAGAATTATGCAGAGATTTAGGGATTAAGAGGGATTTGACACTCTATATAATCCACAACAGAATGGGGTTGCAGAAAGGAAGAATAGAACGATTATGGAATCCACTGCATCTATGGGAAGAAGCTGCTAGGACAACTGTGTATGTACAGAACCGTACTTTGCATAGAGTACTTATGAACAAGACACCTGAAGAAGTATTCTCTGGAAAGAAACCAGAATTCAGTCATCTCAGAATATTTGGCTGTCTAGTGTACATGCACATTCCAAAAGAAAAGAGGACAAAGTTAGATCCTTCAGGAAAGAAGGGTATATTTGTAGGATATAGTGAAAGCTAGAAGGCTTACAGAATATACTTCCCAGGATTCAAGAATATCGACATCAGCATAGATGTAACATTTGATGAAGACTCAACTTGCAACAAATCCAGAAAGAGACATGTTAAAGACCCTTAAGAAGCAGAAGCACCCAAAATTCAAGATACAACTATAAATGATGCAACTCAAGATGAAGATTGAGAAATAGAAGAACCCCAGGAACCTGTAGATCCACCCCAAGAGAAGAATACTCACAAGAGGAAACCTGCATGGGTATGAGAGGCTATCCAAGGTGCAGAAAGATATGAGGCTCTAGAAGAAATGCATAGAGAAAGGAAGACAACTAGGTCCTACTCCGTATATGTAGCCCTATTATGTGACATCATTAATAAAGAACCTTCCAACTATGAAGAAGCGACATAGAAGAAAGAATGGAAGGATGCTATGATTGAGGAGTACTAGTCAATCATGAATAATGATGTCTGGGATGTTGTCCCAAGACCAGAGGGGAAGTATGTTGTGACTTCCAAGTGGGTCTACAAGATCAAGCATGCTGAATAGAGAAATATAAAGCAAGATTTGTGGCTCGTGGCTTCTCCCATAAACAAGGAATAGACTACGAAGAAACTTTTGCAACTGTAGTCAAATACACTTCCATTAGACCAGTACTTTGTCTGGCTGTAGCAATGAAATGGAAGATACACCAGATGGATGTTAAGACTGATTTCTTGAATGGTGTAGTGGAAGAGGGAGTGTATGTGGAGTAGCCACTCGATTTTGAGACACATGACAAGGAAACTCATGTGTGTAAATTGAAGAAATCCCTGTACGGTTTGAAATAAGCAGTCAGGACATGGTATGATAGAATTGATAGCTTCCTGACTGGATTAGGCTTTACCAAGAGTAAAGCAGATTCCAACATTTATTATAAGGTTGAGGAAGGAAACCCTATGATACTCCTAATATATGTAGATGAATTGTTTGTAACATGTGAGGGTGGGTTGATTGCTAATACGAAGAGGAAGCTTGCTACTAAGTACGAGATGAAGGACTTGGGTATGATGCACTACTTTCTAGGCATGGAGGTGTGATAGAATACAGATGGAATCTCCCTAGGACAAGGGAAGTATGCAATAGAGATCCTGAAGAGGTCCAAGATGATGGACTGTAAGGCCATGACCACGCCTATGGAATCGAACCTGAAGCGATTGAGTGATGCTTCATTAGATTCGGTTGATGCTACAATGTATCATCAGATGATTGGGTCCTTGATGTACCTGATGAATATGAGAGAAGATATTTGCTTTGCTCTGAACATATTGAGCCAGTTCCTGACAGATCCGAGACATGTTCACCTGATTGCTGCAAAGCATATTCTGAGGTATCTGAAGGGTACAATTGATTATGGGTTCAAGTATGGGGTGAATCAAAAGATTAACTTGGAAGGTTATGTGGATTCAGATTGGGCAGGAAGTTCCATTGATAGGAAGAGCACTTCGGGGTGCTGCTTCAAAATGGGATCAGGTGTGATCTCTTGTTTTAGTAGGAAGCAATCATGTGTGGCACTGATTATAGCCGAAGTAGAGTATGTTGCAACTTGTTCGACTAGTTGTGAGGTAGTGTGCCTAAGGAAGCTACTATCTGATTTGTTTGATCTCCAGTTGAATGCTACTTGTATATATTGCGACAACCAAATTTGTGTGAAGTTGTCAGAGAATCCGGTGTTCCATGACAAGTCGAAGCATATCAAGATCAAATATCACTATATAAAGGATATGGTGCAGAGAGGAGCAGTGAAGCTCTAGTATTTTGCGAGGGACGAGTATATAACTGATGTGTTGACCAAGCCATTAGCCAAAGTGAAGTTTGAGTACTTTAGGGAGAAGCTGGGTGTTCTCCAGACTGAGGTTCCTTCCAAGGGGAAGTGATGAGTCTGTGTGCCCTTCTGACATGGTGCTAGGATTGGTTCCTCCCATGGTTAGATGTAAGTGCAGAGCCTTTCTGACATGATGGTAGGATTGGTTCCTCCCATGGTTAGATGTAAGTGCTAAGCCTTTCTGACATGGTGCAGGACGAACCTCCCATGGTCGAATGTAAGTGTTGAGCCTTTTCGACATGGTGTAGGCTAGGCCTCCTATGGTCATATATAAGTGTTGAGAATTTTTTACATGGTGGCAGGATGGGCCTCCCATGGTTAGATGTAAGCGTAGAGCCTTTCCTCGGACGGTAGATGGTGTGTCCTACCATGCCGGTGGATGTAAGTGCAGAGCCTTTCCCTGGATGGTAAATGGTGTGTCCTACCATGCTGGTGGATGTAAGTGCAGAGCCTTTCTGCAGATGGTAGATGGTGTGTCCTACCATGCCGGTGGATGTAAGTGCAGAGCCTTTCCCCGGATGGTAGATGGTGTGTCCTACCATGCCGGTGGATGTAAGTGCGGAGCCTTTCCTCATATGGTAGATGGTGTGTCCTACCATGCCGGTGGATGTAAGTGTTGGGAATTTCCTTGGATGGTAGATGGTGTGTCCTTACATGTTGATGGATGTAAGTGATAGGCCTTTCTGACATGGTGAGAGGCTGGGCCTCCCATGGTCAGATGTGAGTGTTGGGCATTCCTTTCTGACATGGATGCTGGATATGTTCCTCCCATGGTCAGATATAACTGTTGGGCGGGCCTTTCTGACATGGATGCTAGATGTGTTCCTCCCATGGTCAGATATAAGTGTTGAAGAAGATGAAGACCTACATGGAGGCTAGGCCTACAACCAACATGAAAAAAGGTTGGCTTTATAGAACTTCCTGTGACGAGTAGAATTGAGAGATAACACCATTTGATCGAGATAGCAGAAGCAGTGATGATGATGATCCAGTAATGATACAACTTTGATGATGATCCAGTGATGATGATCTAGTGATGATCCAGTGACGAAGACTTGTGCTGATGAATTGTGTCTAGAGAATACCTTCCTAGTTAAGAGGGAGTGTTGATGTATTTGTAAATTCAAAATGTATTCACTTATATATTTGATATATTATATTTCATTGGTCTTTGATGTTCCTATCAGGAGAATCATTAATCTAATCAAGTCATGTAAAGTCATAGAGGTTAACCCTCCTTAGTGATCAGGGGACAAAGTCCCCGCAGTTGTGGGGCACTAGGGTTATTAGACTCTCCTAGGGTTAAATAGAGAGTGAGACTCTCTATTTGAAACACACACTCAACCAACTATAACACATAGGTGAGAGAGGAGAAGCTCGCTCAAGTGAGAGAGAGAACAACTGCTGGAGATCATCTTTTTGTCTTTGGGTTTTTCTGTTGCCATTGGCGCTCATTCCATATTTGAGGAAGTTGCAGGGTTTTCTCCTTTATGGTTTCCCCAAGGAAAATCTTTGTGTCTATTGTCTCTTGTGATTGATTGTTGTGCATATTATTCTCTCATATAAGATCCTAAGATCATATTGCTTAAATGATAAAAATATAACATGTATGTCCTCTTTGTTAGTTGAAATGTCCCTGCTTTGCCCCTCTACCTAGTTGCAATATTTACCCTCTGAACAATAAATGAATTTGATATGAGTTTACTGCTATTAAACATTTTTAACCATTAATATTGAGCACATAAAAAATGAGGATATATATATATATATATAATGAAATAGTTCTCTAGTCTAGAATAGTAAAGTCCCTTTCCAAAAAGTAAGGAAGCAGTAGAGACAACAACAATGTATGAGACACATAATAGTAAAGTATAGAACACTGAGAATGATTGGAACAAAAGTGGAGAATGCAAAGACATAAAATCAAATAAAAATGATAATCGTACTCAAAGGTGGATTGATCAAATCCAAGCGAATTGATGGTACAACTAGTGATATAAATTCTACTAAATGCAAAAACACTTCCTCGAATGTTGTATTCATTACAACTAACACATATAGCTGATTTTTAATTTTTAAAATAAACTACGACTTCATATTATAAATAGTCATAAATGACATGATGCATAGGTGGCATATATTCAAGGGTGGCATATTGACAAAAATAATCTATCAAAGTTCTATAAAAGACATATCACAAATTTTCATGGATGTTAAATAATTTCTATGAAAGTCCTCTAAAACGTAGATGGAAGATTTCAAATTGTATTCTTTTTAGCATAAATATTACATCACTACATTATTATGTACTTCATGCCATAAATGTTAAAAAATGGCAAGTGGCCATAACATTGATATGGGATTTTTATTTTTTAAATTATTTTCAATTACCAATAAATGAACTCATATAGATGGCACATTTATGTTTTTTTTAATTGTTATTAATTTTTAGAGTTTTTTATTTCCCTTTATAACCAGGTAAAAATTATGACATCAAGTTAACCATCCAATAATAAATTTGGAATTTTAATTTCAAACTAGTAAAAAATTATCTTTTAGTTTTAAAATATTGAATTTAATTTATATATTTTACATAAACCTTACAAACTATAGAGAAATAAATTCATGTATTTTAGATTAATTAAAAGTCAACCTATTTTGAATGAAAATTGATTGCTATATATCTACCTCCAGAAGGTAAAAGTAAGTTCAATTGTTGAGTAGAAAATTTAAACTCGCAAAAAAATTGCACAAATCGATTTATGTATCTACGTAATTTGTAAAGGGCTATTTACACATATATGTGGAAGATGCATGGAGGAGCACCAGAATTCAATATAAATATAAATAACTATGGAGATAGGATTTTCTTGAACGTTTCCTTACTTGCTGGACTGCAAGTGGTACAAAATAAATAGCAAACTATGAAGGCCCCCCAAGGAATTCAATGGGTGACAAAAGATGGATGGGAAAATGGCTTGCGTCATAAAAATGTGAGCCTCAACAATATAATGGAGGCATAGATCACATTAAATTATTCAAACAATACTAGGAATTTAAAAGGATAGATCGAATTTATGGATGGAGGCACAATTTACTAGGAATTTGAGAGCACATCTCATCAACGGGAAGATCACATTTATGAATTTTATTATTTTCTTATGATTTTTTTATTACCCATTTTCATAGTCCTGGGGCCAATGAAAGCTTAGATAAATCCCATTCATGAGGAAAGTTATTCTTGAAAAAAAAAGAATTTATAAGTTCAATGCTTTTTTAAAGATTTTTTTGTATCTCATAAATTATTTGAGAAAGGTGAAAACAATAGTCTTTGCCTACCACAAAGACTAATATTTATGCAAACTCATTGATGGATTATCCACAAGTTTCAAAGATTAAAATCTATCAATCCTTGAAATATATTGATAGAGTATCAACGAGTTTTGAAAGATTGGTTCGATAGATTCACAAAACATATTGGAAATTGAGATGTGTATCTTTGATGGGAAAACGATATGCATCATGTAGCAGAGTAATAAATGTTTTATCGATTGAGATATATACCTTAGATATGTGTGGGGGATATATCCATTTTACATCCAACGATATATATCCCAGCTCATATAACATTTATTACTCTGTTTCGGGTGCATATTATTTGACTTCGTTGATGTGACCATGGAAAATAATTGAAACTTCACTGATAGAATATCAATGAGATCCATAGGTACATGGACCATGTTTTAGAATCCACTAATAGATCTATTATTGAAATTGTAAATACATGGTAAGAAACATTGTCAAACTTCACTCATGGATTCATCGACATATTATTAAAACATGCAAACAAAGTTTTCAAAATATGTTAGGTTGTTGGTGAGAATTTAAAAATATAATAAAACATTTGAAATATTATTTAGATAGTTATGAAAAAAATAGGGTTCGAATGTTGAAACCCATCTGGAAAGAACCATCAATGTAATTTAAAAAATATAACAAGAAACCTCTTAAAAGACATTGATGGGCCATAAATGGTGCTCAAAAGACATTAGAATATTTTTGAAAACACAATGATAGATTTTTAACTCAATTCTAAAGAACAATTTCAAAAGGATGCCAACAAGACTGTAGGTGAAATCCTAGAGATCCAACTAAAGTTATTTAAAAGAAGTCGATGGTATAGAAATTAGTAAGATATAACAAACCAAGAGAAAATATTTTATTAAGAGGCTCAAACTTAAAGATGAAAAACAATATAAAATCAATTCAAACCAAGCCTAAATAATCTATTAAATGAGGATTGCTCAAGACTAGCAAAAAGAGACTTCCATCGAGATTATCATTGGTACACTATTATCAAATTTCTACAAAGCTTAGGATCACAAGCAATATCAAATAAAATTGGAGGTCCTTAAGTTTTATGTGGGTATGAATTGACCCCATGATTTGGAGGTATGAATCCATCCCATAATTTGGAGGTTATTCCTTATCCCACCCAAATAAAATAACCCCCAATATTTATATTACTATGTCAAATTAAAATCCCCCATGACCTCTTAATACAGGGTAATATATTTTTGAGTTTTTTAGAAGTATTCAAACCCCCAATATGAATAGACATGATATGATATTCCCTTGCTAGTGAATCCCCCATGATCCATCCAAGAGGATAGGCAGTTTAAACAATGCCTGGATGAATTTGGCAAAGCATCAGGTTTGGAAACCAATGAGTAGAAATCCCAAATATTCTTCTTTAACACGCCCAGGATCTCTAAACGGAACATATGTCAGATCCTAGGGTTCAAGGAGAGCTCCATTGCATCCAAATATTTAGGGACTCCCTTAATAAGTTCAACTGCTAAGAAGGGATCCTAGATAAACCTCCTTGATAGCCTGAAAAAGCGTTTGATGAATTGGACAATGAGACCCCTTAACTTGGAAAGTAGACTGATTTCGGTAAAATTAGTCTTACAGGATATATCGACGTACCTCTTCTCTCTCTTTTTGTCAAAAGTAAATCGATACAACATATGTCCTTCAATAGAATCAATAGAAAGAGAGGAGAGAACCTATGGCCCCAAAGTCCATCTTGAAAGATCTCAGGAACTTGCAACGAGATTTTCTATGGAGTGGTTCCCATGGACACAGAAAATTGGCTCCGGTAAATTGGGAAATTGTATGTACTAAAAACCTGGGAGGTCTCGTCCTTACAGATCCCAAAAAGGCCAATGTGGTAAGCGGGGCTAAGATTTGGTGGAGATGGGTCTCCCATACCCAGGAACCTTGGGATAAGATATGACGCTCTAAATACATAGCAGGATGGGATAAAAGAGAACTGGTTCTTTGAAGATATTCCTCGTTCCCACATATGGTGAACAACTTGTAAGGGAAGGAATTTGGTCTAGGACCATAGTTTCTGGGAGGTTAGGAACGACCAAACGACCCGAATTTGGGAGGATTCTTGGCAGCAGTTGCCTCTACTGGGACGAGGAAGGGAATTTCGACACATCCATGAGGAATGTATCATCTAAGGTATTATCAAGGTTAGGGATATATGGGGAAATCAAGAAGATAATAAACATCTTCGAACATGGGCATAGAAGGAATGGTGGGAGCGTCTTAGCCCAGGGGAGGAGATGGACATGCTGGAAGAAGCCCTCGACAATAGGCGTATACAAAGGCATGATGGAGATGACAAAATAATATGGGGTATACATAGAAGGGATCTTTCACAATGAAGGAAGCTTATGATATCATGTCAGGGGCTGATTTCCAACCTATAGATAAAAAATGGGGGAAATTGTGGAAAAATAAGATATGGCCCAAGATAACTATCTTCAGCTGGATTCTGTTAAAAAACTGAATATTAACAGGAGAAAACCTAAAAAAAGAGGGATGATAGGTCCTTACTAGTGATGCCTCTGCGATATGGAAGACAAGACCACAGAGCACGTCCTTGATACCTATAAATTTGCATCCTCCATCTAGGATCACGAGGCAAATTTTTTTGAAGATCAGATCAGGTTAGGTCAACCTCGACCGGTTCAATCGCAAAATGGTCTAGCAAACCCTTTCAAAATCCCATTCTTAAGCAATTATGGGAAATTCTCCCCCATTTTGTCTTTTGGGAAGTCTGGAGGGAGAGGAACTCTATAAAATTCCAGGGAATGTCCCATCCAGAGAGCAGATTTTGGGGCAACATTATGAGTAAAATGAAAGAAATCGTCCAATCAAAAGTCTGGGAAAGTGCGGACTGGGAAGCAACGGAGAGAGAGGCAACCATTTTGAAGGCTTAGGGACTATCCAGACCCATGCAACCAAAGGTTAGTAGACATAACCCAACTAGGACTTTAAGAAGTGCGAAAAGATGGCTTCCTCCTCCATAGGGCTTCTTCAAAATCAACTTCGATAGAGCGTCGAAGGGGAATCCGGGTCTGGCAGGTTATGGATGTATCATTCGGGATTTCAGAGGAGTTATGTTTGGTTTTAGGTATGTATTTCTTGGTTGGGAAACCAACAACGTGATTGAAGTCAAATGCCTTCTCTAGGGTGTCGAAATGGTTATGGAAAACAACTGAACCCCCATAACCATTGAAGGGGACTCCCATATGATCATCAAACTAGCCACAAAGCTTCAAAATGGGTCCCACAACTCTAAGGTGGCGTAGTCGTGGAATCTAGAGGGATGATTGGAAAGACTCAAAGGACTCCTAGCTGAGAAGTTGATCGCTCGTTTCATCCATGTAAGACATCAGGGAAACAAGGTGGGTGACATGTTGGCAAACTTGGGAAGGAAGACCTGCGAGGCTGTCAAAGCAAAGGAATGGGACATGATCGCTGATAAGATGGGGTGAGGGAACTGTATGGATCTAATGGCCCATGACATGTGAGACACTAATGGAACAAGCAGGGTGGGCCATCAGGTGGGTCCGAATTCCCTTTGAGCACGTGGTTAGGAGGACGACTGGGTGGTTGATCCATGTGATGAGCATGCAAAAGTTAATACACCTTCGAACTCTCAGCAGGAACATCTCCAGTCAATGGTTTAGCATACGTGCATACATGAAAGGAGGAAAAAGGAAATCTGAATTCCTATATGATAAATATCTTAATCAGGACTATGGACCAGGCGTAAAGTATCATGACCAGGCTTGTGGTCATGATGGTCCTAAGAGGGAAACTACTATTTAGAAGGATGGAAGGTGACAAAAACCACCACATGAGTAGTTTGAGTTAGGCTCCTCCTGCAAATTATGTAAAAAAGAGGCTGGGTTTGCGTCGACGAGGAGATTTACCCATGCAAGGTAGAAAAGGTAGAGGAAAACACCCCTTAGTCCAGGAGGATGACTTAGGGAAAGCCTCCAGAGCCCAACAAAAGGCAACGTGGGAGTCAAGGATGTTCGAGTTGGAGCTCCTGCAGGAAATTCAATAGCGCATCAATGATATGGAGAAGCAGTTATGGGCGGAGCTTGATATAGAGACGTCGCATGCAGAGTATCGAAAGGCCGAAGAATGGATCCTCGACCCTTGCCACACTGGGGGTAGAGTTAGTCTTACGAGAAAACTATCGCTCTCTTTTGGGTGATGAAAAACCTCGTTGGGCAGTTGGGCTGGGACAAGCAAGGGGAAATTTCAGATGAAGTGCACCAAGATCAATGGCGTGCGTCTATATCGATGGAAGTCCAATAATTGAATTCTAAAGTTGATTTTCTCATTAAGTGTCTGGGTTTTCAGGTTCATGAAGTGCCTTCTCCTATGGCTGCTCAAAACCAGGATGCATATAGCTCGGGCCACGATAAGATGTCGGACCTCTCGTACATTCTGCTGTAATGGTTTGTTATGGTCTCGTGTTTGCTCTTTCTCTGGTTGGCATAGGCCCTTATCTTCCTTTTGGATTTTTGTGTGGATGGTGTATGTCATGTTAACAGTTTGTAGGAGTTTTTTGATCGGTCATTTTAGGTATATTTTGTGCTCCTCGTTGGAAGAATTTAGGACCCTTAGTGTCTCGGACCTCAGTCTCTTGGATGGGTTGGTTAGATCTACTAAGGATAGACGACTAGATGGTTGATGTCGTGGTTGATGCTATGATCTGATGAAATAGAAATCTCTTAGGATGTAATTTTATTTTTTCTAATATTAATATAAAGTTCGCTCTCTTACTTTAAAAAAAAAAATTCAAGCATATGATAAAAAAAGAATGCACAACTTACTTTCTTGAATACGATCTTTAATTAAATAATACTGCCAAATGATCAATCATGGGATCGAGCTCCCAAGGAGGGATGCCTAGCTTTATCTTTTCATGTACAAAGCTCAAAACATAGTTAATATAAGCAATGAATTCTTACATAAATGTGTCGTTCTCCCACTGACAAACACACATACATTTTCTTCCAAATTTTAACATGGGAAACTCTCCTTTCTTCCAGGCATGCAAGACTTAAAATAAAAATAAAGCCAGGGATAATATCTCAAACATATCGCTTTTAAGCATACATTTTCTTGCTTGACATGGAAAAATGGCCAGCCATAAATGTGTCGTTCTCCCACTGACAAACACACATACATTTTCTTCCAAATTTTAACATGGGCAACTCTCCTTTCTTCCAGGCATGCAAGACTTAAAATAAAAATAAAGCCAGGGATAATATCTCAGGCATATCGCTTTTAAGCATACGTTTTATTGCTTGACATGGAAAAATGCTCAGCCACAAACTCGGGCTTTGTTTTCAGGAAAAGATTCAATAAAATAAAACTCAGCCATAGGCAACACGTCTCGGTCTCTTTTTGCAGAGACGTCATACTTCATACATAATCAATCAAAATAAATTGAAAGGGACAAACATCTGGGTCTGCAAAGAGGTCATACATCATACACAACCAATCAAAATAAATTGAAAGGGAAAATGTCCCGGTCTGCTTATTCTTGCAGAGATGTCATACATCATACACAACCCATCAAAATAAATTGAAAGAGAAAACGTCTGGGTTTAGTTATTCTTGTAAAGATATTTTCATTGGATGGGACAAACCTCTCAATTTATTTTGATATGGGAACAAATATCTATTACGATGTAGTCTTAAAGACTCTGTCAACTCATGGATCCATCGATCATTCATATTGTGGTCAAGGATTTCATAAGTTTCTTGTTGCAAGATAAAATGGATGGAGAGTGAACTGAAATTGACTCTGAAACAATAAATGGCAATGCCATAATTGTTCCAAAGGGTAGAAAGCTACAATGGTTGGTGTTTAGCATTTATTTTATGGCTTGGTTGGTGGGATACTGGACTGGGGATCAAATTTTGAGCTCCTTTTACTTCTAACGGGGAAGATATAGCCGATTGGTAGGATCATTCATGTTATGCATAGCGTCGACTATACCATTGCTTCTAGTACTAATTGACCCACAAAACAATTCATCATTTGTTTCTCTCATGTGGAATTTTAGCTGCAATGGCAGGTGGGATCTTTCGGTGTCCTGTTCGATTTTATTTTACTTAAGCACAGGATGAATTTTTGTGATTTGGGTTCAACCATCCTTTATTTCCTTGGTGTGGTACTTGTGTCTGGAATCCGCTCCAATGGCACAGAAAGACCAGGAGGAGCAAGCAGAAATATTCACTTCATTTTGGGTTTTGTTTTCACCCTTTTACATTGTGCAATCGATGGACTGCTTCTCCCATTGACTCACCAGCTAGTAGTATTCCAAGAGTTTGCTTACAAGAAAAATCTTAGCAGTATTTTCTTATCGCTGTCATTTTGGTTGATGGTATCATTTATGGTTTGTATGGTGGGACTGTTTATCGAGGGAGATTTTGGACACCTAATATCAGAATACCTTCACCTTCATTTCAAGGCAGATAATCTGATCGACTGCACCACTCTCATCTGCAGTGCAGTAGCATGGTAGATCTTTTTCTTTGCAACCTTACGATTGCTTTTCTTGACATCTTTATTTTTATATGTAATATTCAGCATGCTCGCAGACCCTTTCATTTACTGCATCTTGCTTTTTCTACTTCTACTTTAATCTTTATGTTCTGTTATAAATTGGCTTCCCTAAAGATAGTCGCAATGCTATTGGCACTATGGGAATTCATTTCATATGCCACCTATAAGGTATTTACTGGGTAACCCAACCATTGTAATTTCTCTTCAAAAGGTTTTTCAGTCAAAACACTATCCTGTGTGGTCTATACATCATCTGTTTACAAATTTTGTGTAGAGACATTGTATAAAAATTCTTTCAAATTCATGAAATATTGTGTTGAGGGGTTTGAGTCTTTTTGTTTGGTTGAATGAACATTTTTGGGTTCTCCGGATTTAGTTGAAAGACATTGTATACAAATTCTTTCAATTTTATGGAATATTGCACATAGTAGTTTTAAGTCTGTTTGTTTACATTTTTGAGGTCTCGTGGCTCATAGTATATATATATATATTCCAAATAATGATTCAACCATTTCAAGTCTCATTTTTCTTAAAATTTTGTTGAGTTGCACTCTGAAATAACAAACAAATTTTGTATTCAGGGTTGGTACATATGTATTTGTATTTGCAGATCTATTTGTCAAGGCTGTCCTTAATGAGATATGCTAAGGTTTTGAAAGTGTTAAGATATTTAGACACTTAGGATTTAATTAAGATCAACTTGTGTAATATATCCGTTAGGTAAAAGTGTGTTTCTTTAGTATGCATTAGCATGCATTTGTAAATATTCTAATCCGACGGTCACGATATGTTCTAGACATAAAGTGATCTGACGGTTCAACTTCTCTTAGATCATACCTACCATTGATCTATGGCTTAACACCCGATTCATCCATGATCTCTATTTAAAGAGCATGGAGGGTCCTTGGCTAGTTGATCAATTATGAGAAGCTCATATGTAACTTTCTTTCTTTTGCATAATAAATTGCAAGTAGCTATTTGGATGGGGCTGTGGACTGTTTCGCTCTCGAGGGTTTTAACCACATGATAAACATCAGTGTGTTGATCTGTGACCTGTTTGTGTGAAGTGGTTTCTCTAGGTATTCATTCTTTTGGGAGTACCTTGTGTACCTGAACATGGTATCCAAGCGTTTATGAAGAGCTGCTTTTGGTTTTGATCAAGATCTAGAACCGATGTTGCCGAAAATTTGAAAGGGTTTATGGTTCTAGAGTTTTTGTGCATTTGTGGGCCATGAGAGCTGTTCCATTGCGTTCGGAGCATCGTTTCTATTGGGAAATAGTTTTCATTTCATCGAAAACCATTTCCGTTTGATCCAGAAACACCAATTTCAACAAATCTGAAGGTATAAAGTTACAGTGACGGATTTGTTTTTTTTTTTTTTAATTTCTCATATTTTATCAGTTTTATTATTAGATCTTTATTTTTTTAGTCTCGCATTGTTTCCTTCCCTGGCTGCGTATGCTCTTTGCTGTGCATCTTGTGTGATCGCAGCGAATCAGAAACAGAAAGGGAAAGTTTTTTTTTTCTTGTCTTCTCGGCTATGTATCCTCTTTGCCATGCACCTTGTACGATCACGACAAATTAGAAACAACGAGAAAAATTGAAAACATAGACTTTCTGGGTAAGCTAACCAAGATCTAACCCCATTGTGTGGAAATTTTTTTTTGTTTTTTGTTTTTTCGATTTTTTGTGATTTGCATGAAAAAAAGGCAAGCACGAAGACCGAGAGAGAAGAGTTAAAAAAAAACTCCTTTCTCTTTCCCTTCTTTTACGTACCTTTTAAACTTAGCTCACTTGGTTCAAAGTTGCTTTATTTCTTGATAAGTCTTGACTTCAAGTCTTATCAAGTTACTTTGTAGTTCATGCAATTTCTATTTTCAAGTTACTTATTGTAAAAGTGTATCTCACTTAAATAAAATAAAATACAAAAAAGTGAGTCACTTAAGTCTTTTAATTTATTGCCGCACTATTTAAAAGTAACATTATTGTAAAAGTGATCTTTTATTTTACAAAAAGTCATTGACTTAAAAAACAACTTTCTTGTAAGTGATTGTCAATGGTTCATCTTGGGAAGAAGGGGTTTTTTTTAGTTGGTCAAGTTAATATCTGCCATGTCACTATTGGGGACATCTTCAACATTTTCTTTGATCAAGCATAACTTCATCATCTAGAATCAATTTTCAGAGCCATTTTTTTTAAACAGCCTAATTTTCGAGCTTTTTGCATCCAGACAGTTAGTTTCTATTCTTTTACCCATTATTTAACAGTATGGCCTCCCCTTGTGATATTATACTTACAAGTTCTAACTATTTCTCATGGAAATTTCGTATGGAGGATGTTCTATGAAGTAGGGGACTTTTCAAAATTACCCCAGGGAAAGAAATAAAACCCACTGATGATGATAATAAAATTAAATAGGCAAATAGATGTGATGAATCTCGTGGATTGATTGAGATGTCAATCTCTACTGATTTGTGATTCCACATCTCTGGAATTGATGAACCTGATAAAGATTGAAAAAAATTGGAATCTGTTTTTGGTAAACACAATGAAATTCAAGGTCATAAACTTGAGAATGAGTTGATTTTTTTGAATCCAAATGATTTTTCATGCATTCAAGACTATTTATCTAAGCATAAAACTTTTAGACTCTTATGTGAAGAATGCAAGATTAAGAAAGAAGACAAACAATCTATTTATCATATTCTTTCAAAACTTGGAATTACATATTCTATTTTTTTTATCTACATTCTACTCCATGAAAGAATCCTTGACTACAACTAGCTATCAAGAGCCTAGTCTTGAATCCTTTTGTGATTCCTTAATTAGAGAGTAAGATAAGCTCATTCATCTTGGAATAATTAACAATGCAGATACATCTGGGAAAGCCTTATTCTCCCAACAGAAAGAAAAGTACAAGCCTCCTAAGAAACACAATTTTCACAATAATAAGCCAAACAACAAGGGTCCCAAACCCTCTCAGTCATCTCCTTCCTTAAAAAATGACAAAGGATCCAAGCCAAAAGTAAAGAAGACTGAGCGTCATTGCAATTTTTGTGGGAAAGATAATCATGGTGAATCAAAGTGTTTCAAGAAGATGGCAGCCTTGGAAGCAGCAATGAAGAAGCACCACATCAACCTAGATTCGTCTTCAAAATCTACCTCTCATGGACATGCACTTTGTGCTTCTGGTAACTCTTATACTGCATCTTCTACTTCTACTTGAAATGAATGGCTCATTGATTATGGAGTGTCTTATCATATGGCTAAGGATTAAGCCATATTTTCTACTATGCATGAATGTAACACCAAACAAATATTTGTTGGTGACGATAGATCTCTAAGTGTTGTAGGATCTGGAGTAGTTCCAGTAGAAAATGGTCATTTTAGTGATGTACTATGTGTTCCAAAAATTTCATGCAATTTGTTATCAGTCTATCAAATTACTCATTCGGGTGAAGGTAAAAATGTGACGTTTACACCTCACCAAGTTGTAATCAAGGATTTTAAAAATCCTCAAAATGTCTTTGCTACTGGAACTATTGATGATATTACCAGGTTGTACGAATTTAACAACTTTGGGTCATCACCTTTTCCTTCAGTTTTTGTTGCTCATAGTGATAACTTAAGCAAACTTTGGCATGAGCGATTTGGTCACTTAAATTATCTCTCATTGCAACAACTATGTAAAGACAATATGGTGACTGGTCTTCCGATGGTATCTTGCAAGGATGGTGTTTATTCCAGTTGTGTACTCGGAAATAATCATTGGGACAGTTTTGACAAACGTGCCTCTTGGCACGCATCGGTTCCCTTGGAGCTTATGCATAGTGACTTGTGTGGCCATCTTCCATCTGCTTCCTTTTTTGGTTTCAAATATTTCTTAACTTTCATTGATGACTACTCCAAATGCACTTGGGTTTACTTCCTAAAACTTAAGAGTGAAGTATTTACATGTTCTTGGCCTATAAGGCCCTTGTTGAAAAACAATTTGGTCATCAAATTATTAAGTTAAGATCTGACAATGGAGGAGAATATGTTAGATACACTTAAGAAGGAATCCAACAACAACACACTATTTTAGATACACCACAACAAAATGGTGTCGCTGAATGGAAGAATCACACTTTAAAAGAAATGGTTAATTGTATGATCCAATCTAAGGGACTAAGTCTTCAATATTGGGCTGAGGCCATAAATTGGGCAAATTACATAGTTAATCACACACCCACTAAAGTTTTATAAGGTATAACACTGGAAGAATCATGGAGTAAAATTAAACAAAATGTAAGTCACTTCCGTGTGTTTGGTTGTGAAGCATGGGCTCACATTCCATATGAAAAATGCAAAGCATTGCAGCTTAAAAGTGAAAAGTGCATATTTGTTGGATATTCTAAAGATGTAACAGGTTATAGACTTCTTCAACCAAATTCTCATGATATAATCACTAGAAGAGATGTTAAATTTGATGAAAATATCTTGGCCTGCGAGCCTAACTTGGTAGGTGTGCCATCTTTGGCCTGTGACCTTGATTCGACAATTGTGTCTTCTTCTTCCTCTTCCAACTTCCTTGACAGGTTTCCAACTCCAGTTTCTGATGATGACAATGAGGATGAAAACCCACCTCCGGGTGTTGTTATAGCTCAAAATGACACATCTCTGCCTGTGACCACTTTCTTATGATTCCGTCGCATGTCGACACTTCCATGACGACACTTCATGAAAGTCACTAAAAAAACACCTAACTTAGAGGACCGATATCTTGAGTTCTATAACCCCATTTGACCTCATCTCTACACCGTTGGAAAGGTATTTATGTTAGCTAAAACTTTCTAGAAGACACCAAAGTTTGAAAATGCCTAGAAATACCCTAAAAATGAGTTTTTTGTTTATACACGAGTTGCCTTAAGGAAAACCCACGTACGATACACGACTTGCTCTCTATATATACGCGAATTTCTGTATTAGCAACCCACGTGTATTTCTCATGTACATGACTGTTATTTCAGCAACCCACGTACGCCTCTTAAAAATGTCAAAAAACACATATTTTGAATTTCGGGTAGTTTGGGTAGTTATGCAACTGACTCTTTCAGTTGTAACTACTTTGTCTTTGCCCCTAATTCTTCTTTAAACATATAAATAGAGGTAGGGAGGTCCATGAGAGGAGACTTGAATCTTTGCATTGTTATGCTGGAGGATTTGGAGCTCTCTTTACCCACACCTTTTCCCTAGAAGCATTCTCCTTGTGTTGCAGAGCTTGGAGGCTGAGTTCCTTGGAGAAGAGAAGCAGTAGAACCGGATCAATGTTTCATGAGGTGCCCAACTTGAAGAGAAGGTATACTTGTACTTGTTTTCAAGATTAATAAAGATGTGATGTCCTTCTTCTTCCCAAATCATTGTCCAATGTGTGATTGAATCTCTTTTTATGATCACATGATGATGTTATTCAGATCATTAGTTCATGTTTATTTGATTATCATTGTTTTATATGTGGTCATAATGGTTTGAGGAAGGTATAATTCGTTTTGCAGGTCTCTTGGAGCAAGAGGAGCAAGAAGAGGATTGAAGGGCTGCTTGGATCAACCTTCGTTTGGCTAAGGTATGAACAATTCCAATCTCTGAAACTTGCTTATATATGCTTGATGAACATTATACATCCACCTTTCAACCCCAGTATGTTGATGGCCTCTTAAACTCTAGCCATAGGATACTTTCCTTTACAACACCTGCTCATGTTCCTCCAGTTGCACCAGCACCAATACTTCCTTGATGGGTCCGTTCAACATGTGAAGTAGTTGGTGATATTACCGATGATCCTAAAGATCAATGTCGAACACGTTCTCAGTTTCAGCGAGCCTCTTCTCTTTTGGCTCAAGTTTTCAAGAATCATGATCCAGAAACTTTTGCAAAAGCTTTAGGAAATCCAGATTGGGATGCAACTATGGATGAAGAATATCATTCCTTAATGACGAACGATACTTGGGATCTTGTTCCTCTTCCAAAAAGAAGAAAACTTGTCAGATGTAAATGGGTCTACAGAACTAAGTATGCATCAGATGGAAGTGTTGAAAGACTTAAGGCAAGGTTAGTAGCCAAAGGTTTTTCCCAAGTAGAAGGTATTGAATACAATGAAACCTTTGCTCCTGTCGCAAAAATGAACTCCATCCACCTTGTTATTTCCCTTGCAGCCTTACATAACTGGGAAGTCCATCAAATGGATGTCAAGTCTACATTTTTACATTGTGATTTACAGGAGAAAATTTACATGTAACAGCCTCCTGGATATGTTCAAGATAACTCTAGCCTTGTCTGTCTCCTTAATAAATCCTTATATGGCCTTAAGCAAGCTCCTAGAGCTTGGTATGCCAAAATGGATAGCTTTCTCCTTGACACCAGTTTTTCTAGATGCCATTCTGGCCCCAATGTCTATACTAAGAAAGTAGGAAACCATCTCATCATACTTGTTTTTTATGTTGATGATCTTATTCTTACTGTTAGTGACCCTAAAATTTTAACCCATGTGAAATCCAGTATTAAGCAAAATTTTGAAATGTCAGACTTAGGACATTTGCATTATTTTCTTGGTCTCCAAGTCTTGCAAACAAAAGAAGGAATCTTTCTTTTCCAGTCCAAGTATGCTTGTGACCTTCTTCATCGCTTTCACATGGAAGATTGTAAACCAGCCCCTTCTCCCTTCCAGTCTGGAGTCCAACTTTCTACCACTTGTACTTCCCCTGAAGTAGATGCCACCTTGTATCGTCAGCTTGTTGGTAGTCTCTTATACTTGACTCATTCCCATATTGACCTTTCCTCTGCCATTGGTCGTGTTGCCCGTTATATGCAAACACCTCATGAAAGTCACTGGAAAGCAGCAAAAATAATACTTCAATATATTCAAGGTACAATTAAGTTTGGGATTCATTACAGTACAGGGGGGAAACCTTTCTTGGTTGGTTTCACTGATTCAGATTGGGCCGACGATCCTGATGATCGAAATTCTACTGCAGGTTATGTTTTCAGTCTGGGATATGGACTTGTAACTTGGGATTGTAAGAAACAACAAGCTCTTGCGCTTTCTTCAGCAGAAGCAATATACCGAGCCACAGTTAATGCCAGTCAGGAAGCTTTATGGCTTCGACAGATCCTTTCAGAGTTTGGATTTGAGCAGCAACAACCTACTCCACTTTGGTGCGACAATCAAAGTGCCATCAAGCTTGCCAAAGATCCAGTTCTACATCAGCGGTGGCAAAGACATTGAGCTACACATGCACTTCATCAGAAATCTTGGTCATGATCGTGTTATTGAAGTGCTCTATTTCCCTACAGATGATCAAGTTGTAGACATCTTCACCAAGTCTCTTACAGAAGCAAAGTTTTCTAAACTTTGATCTATGTTAGGAGTTCAAGAATGTGTCCTTAAGGGGGTATAAGCTCTAATGCCTCCTTCCTTCTCATAATAGTGCCACTTTTGAAAATCCTTCAATCCTATCCCAAGTTGTTCTTAAGGGGGGATGTTAGGATATTTAGACGCTTAGGAGTTAGTTAAGATCAAATTGTGTAATATATCCGTTAGGTAAAAGTGTGTTTCTTTAGTATGCATTTGTAAATATTTTAATCTGACGGTCACGATATGTTCTAGACATAAAGTGATCCAACGGTTCAACTTCTTTTAGATCATACCTACCATTGATCCGTGGCTTAGCACTCGATTGGTCCATGATCTCTATTTAAAGAGCATGAAGGTGTTAGTTTTGTACCTAGGAATTTGTTCCCTAAGTGACTTTTTGCCTAAGTCACTTAGAAAAGGGAAAAAGGTGACCCTCACATTAAAAACTACTTAATGAGACTTTATAAAGTTAAAGTCACTTTTTGATAAATTTAAGTGGGTGAGTAAATTTATTTAAGTGATTTAAATAAATGTGATTTTTACTCTCATTGAATCTTAGCCATTGGATTGGATCTTTCTCCACCGTTGGATTAGATTCCCACTTAGGGTTTAGACAAAAAGGGTTGAGGGAGGCAAAACACTTCACTTTTTCATTTTTGGAGAAGGAGAGACTAAGCTGAGAGAGAAGGAGGTCGAGCTAGGGCATTGGCATGATTCCCAAGAAGAGAGACTGCACAGAAATCGAGGGTACAGACTGCATTAATTGCTGGCACATAAATCGAGGGTGTACGAACTGCATTTAATGCTGCACAATTTTCGAGGTGTACGGACTGGATTTAATGTTGCACAGTTTTCGAGGTGTACGGATTCCGTGCAGTACGGATTTTGGCACAATTTTCTAGGTAGATTTTTCGCACAGAAATCGAGGTAAACTCTGCACAGTTTTCGAGATAAAAACATGGCACATAAATCGAGGCCGTACAGTTGTACGGACTGCTGTTATTTTTCTGCACAGTTTTCGAGGCTTTGCTGGGCACGTTTTTCAATATTTTGAGATGAAATCTTGGGTGGAGATAAGTTAAATTTTCACTGTATTTCTGTTCTGATATTTTGCTGAAGATAATAAAATCTCTCTCTCTCTCTAACTGGTTTTCCCCGTGGGGGTTTTTCCAGGGCTTGATTTTGGCCAAAAATATCTGAGTCTATCATTTTATGGTGTGATTGTTAAATGTGTTTTTCAGCCTGTTAGTGTATTTACTGTGTGTTCAATTGTTCAGTAAAATTTCATAAGTAACCTATAGCCAATGCAAAACTCGTTGTATATGAAAACCACGAAATGTTGATATAAACCAGCAAACAGTAAAACGCAGAATTTCTTCAGAAGGGTCCTTGGCTATTTGATCGATTATGAGAAGCTCATATGTAAATTTCTTTCTTTTGCATAATAAATTGCTCCAAGCAGTTATCTGGCTGGGGCCGTGGACTGTTTCCCTCTCAACGGTTTTAACCATGTGACAAACATCGGTGTGTTGATCTGTGATCTGTTTGTGTGAAGTGGCTGCTCTAGGTGTTCGAAAGTTTTGGGAGTACCCTGTGTACCCAAACAGAAAGAAGGTGTAATTTAAAATTCTCATTTTTGTTTTCCGATCCACCCTTGGGAATGTATGATTTATGTTTTTTTAACGACTTTGTGCCTTAAAATAACAAGAAAAAGAGGATGTGTAAAGATGGAAGGAAGTTATAACTTATAAGGTAGATTTAAAAAAACACGGAAGGATTAATTGCATGCTCTATATGATTTATGTTTTTTTAATGATTTTGGGCCTTCAAATGACAAGAAAAAAAGGATGTGTAACAGAGGAATTAGAAAGTAACACGTTAGAGTGAAAAAACATGAAGGATTGATTGCACCATTTACTAAAGAGTTTGTCAATGTGAGAAAAGTTACACAATATTTGTAAACGCAATCAGAGCATAAAACAAGGTGATTTCCATAGAGAAAGCAAGTTTCAAAAGAAAAATAAAAAATATACAAATTGAATAGTAAAATACTTTAAAAACGGTTATCTTCATACTGCAACCAAAGATATTGGCCCTTTTAAAACAAATGGCAAAAATCAACCAACAATGTTTATGTACCTGTATTAAGGATGAATGAAGCTCATCACATATGTATACTGGGATAATGTGTGGCCACCAATTGAAGAATTGTTATTTGTGAATGTTAATTGTTAGATAAACATGGTTTATTCTATGGATCGTCACTTGAATTTTTTTTTTCGGCGTCAACCATATCTGATTTATTGATTTATTATCCCATCAATATTGAAGAGTTTTCTAACCATTCTACTTTTTCACTTTCCTGACATAATTTTTCTTTTAGATAAATCAACAGTTTACATTGTTCATTATTTTTGTTTTATTCAATCTTATCAAAGACTAATAAGACATTTCCATATTATCAATTCCAACACACACACATATAAAATATTCTAACAATTTCTACTAAATAATTGCTTAGTTAAATCAACATTTCACATAGTTATTTTTTTTATTTAATTTTATCAAATAATATTATTGAGAGGCTTTCATTTTTATGTCTATAGTCATTTAGATATTATTTAAGATTTTGGACTTGTTTGAGTGGATGAACAAGATTAACCCAAGCATAACAAGTATACAACATGAATTCATTTTATTGTGGTATCTGGTTATGCTTAAATGCATCTTGATTAAGATTTAAATAATATTTAATTAAAGGGTGGTTAAAGAAAAGAGGAACAATTTGTTTTTGTTTTTTCATATTTCTTTGTTTATTAAATAATGTTTGTTTTGTGCTTATATTAACTCTAAGAATATGGTATGAATAATGGATATAAAATGATATATTTTAGTCTTTCTTTAAAAGATAGCTATCTTCACAAAACTAAGTGGTTAGTTGTGCCTATGGGCATTCACCGACCACTTTATTTCAATATGTATATTTGATATTATAACAATTTCTACCAAATTTTATGTAAAAATAACTGAAAACAATTACAAGCTAAGTTGTATTCAACATAAGCCCACTAAATTCATTCTAATACAATTGCATACTAAACACATAATAAACCTTCGATGTTCACAATTCACTACAAGTATGGACCTCAAATAGACAACAACATTTGAGAAATGAATTACAATTGATAAATTTGACAGTTCGAACACATTTGAAACTTCATCGATATTAGAACTTGTTGAAATGGTTGAAACTTTCATAAATGGATTAGAACAGTTCAATCAAATTTGTTAAGTCCATATGCATTTATATATTATCTGAGATTTTGGACTTCCTTGACTAGATCAACAAGATTAACTAGAGTGTAACAAGTATCTAGTTTTATTCATTTGATGGTCCTCCTATCTTGTTATGTTTTAAGCAGTGGTTAAAGAAAGGGGTAACAATATAATTCACTAAAATTTTAAACTTCATATCAATTTTTGTTTTTTGTTTCTCTCTCTCCCACACACACACACACACACACACACATTATTAAATAGTATTGGTTTATGGTTATATTAATTAGTTTAATGTTTATGTTATACCATAAATAGATAATTATAAGGATCTGGTAATTAGTTTAATGTTTAGCATTTTTTTAAGAGCCAACCATCTCCACAAAATTAAGTGGCCTAGTATTTCTAACCTTTATATTTATTATAATTTTTATAAAATTTAAATTTCTAACCTTAATATTTATTTTCTTATTTAAAAATGTATTATTACTTTTTTTAATCGAGATAAAATTATTTATTAATAACAATTATATTAACAACATCAATGTTCACATAAGACTTATATCCAAGACATTATTGTTTCTACTACTTCATTTATCAATTATAGAGGAAATAGGAGAGGAGAAGTTGCAGAAAATGGGGATATTAGACTGTAGCCATTGGTTATAGGAGAGGAAATATTAGTTATGAATTCCATGGAATAATTTCCATATGATTGAGATGAAATATGGGGGGACATAATTCAATGATTTAGTGTAGCTATTGGTTATAGGAGGGGAAATATTAGTTATGAATTCCATGGAATCATTGCCATATGATTGAGATGAAAGAAGGGGGCACATAATTCAATGATTTTGATGTTTGAAAAGGTCGAATTGATGTTTAAAATGTGTTATGTTTCACCTGTACCCAACTCACCTTTAGGTGTACCCCAGGGAGAGAGGGCCATTTATCCCGATCGGGATGGGTGTTATCGAGCAATGGTGGTCATGGTTAGGCCCATTGGTCATCCTTCAGGGGTATTATGGCTTAATGGCATTGGTGACTACCCTTTATTAGGGTTTTAAACCTTGGGGTTGGTGTCGGGGGCCCCTAAGGGTTGACCACTGGGTCACATGGCTATGTATCATGTTTATGTGCTCTAGTGGCCTTTGATTTAGCTGCCAGACATTCGTATCCCTTCTCATCCACTTAGGACACCCTCTCGTGGCCCTTTAGTCAGTGGGTTCCTACTCTCCCTAGCTTTATCTCCTCAGAGGAAGACATCCTCCATGCCGCTCCATTTTTATGCTTTGAGGAGGGCATTGAGGGATTTTATAGCATTCTAGGGGTTAGATGGGGTATAATTTCCTCCCTCTAGCTTACCCCAGCCTTTCATTCAAAGTGATTCGCTTCTTTAAGCATGTTTTGGTGCCTGGGGGTACAAATGGCCCAGGTAGACCAACTTAATCATACCTTAGGCTATATTTTATTATTATTTTCTTTTAATTTTCAATTAACATTTTATAATTTCAAATTGACTTATCTTAAGGCATGTAGGCCTGGATATTTTGTAAAAAGTGAGTGTGAGATCATATAAATAGATCTCTTCACTTTCATTTTAAAGTAAGGAGTATGAAGCACATTTTTCCTTCCATAAATGAGCATTTACAAAAAATTTCTTCCATATATGCGCATTTTTCCTTTCATAAATGCACATTTAGAAAAGGAAAAAATGCGCATTTACGGAAGCTCTCTTCCGTATATGTGCATTTTTCCTTCTGTATATGCACCAGGGATGATTTTAAGGAACCATACTTATTTAAAAGTGTATAAATGTTGGCGAATATTACCAATTCTTAAAACGCCAACTATAAAATGATTGGCGATATTTTTCAAAAAACATTTTAATTTCCAAGGATTTTAAATCGTTTCTATAATAATTTGGCAATTTTTAGGGTGAAAATTTTTTACCCCATCAAAATTGGGCGAAACAGGGCTTCAAAAAATGCAAAATGGTGAATATTTTTTGGGATAAAAACATGGAAAAATAACCCACTGGGCTAAAATTCGCCCCTAAAATTATCCCTGATATGCACATTTACAGAAGCCAAAATACGTATATACGGAAGCTCTCTTCCGTATATGCGCTTTTTTCCTTTCGTATATGCACATTTATGGAAGCCAAAATGCGCATTTCTACCTTCCGTAAATGTGCATATATAGAAGAAAAGATGTGCATTTATGGAAGCAAACTTCCATATATGCGCATTTTGCCTTCTGTAAATGCACATATACAGAAGGAAAAATGTGCATTTACAGAATACCTCTTTCATATATGTGCATTTATGGAAGTCAAAATGCGCATATATGAAGCTCTCTTTCATAAATGTGCATCTTGCTTTCTATATATGCGCATTTATGGAAGGCAGAGATGCGCATTTACGAAAGCTCTCTTCTGTAAATGCACATATACAAAAGGCAATATGCACATTTATGGAAGCGAGCTTCTATATATGCGTATATATGGAAGGAAAAAATACGCATATATAGAAGCTCTCTTCCGTATATGCACATTTTTCCTTCCCTATATGCGCATTTACGGAAGCCAAAATGTGCATATACAGAAGCGCACTTTCGTATATACATATTTTTCCTTCTGTATATGTGCATTTATATAAATAATGAAATACGCATTTATAGAAGGAAGAAATACGCATTTACGTAAGCTCTCTTTCGTATATGCGCATTTCGCCTTCCATAAATGCACATATACGGAAGGAAAAATGCGCATATAATTTTTTCCTTCCGTAAATGTGCATATACGAAAGAGAGCTTTCGTATATGTGCATTTTTTCTTTTGTATATGCATTTACAAAAGACAAAATGCACATATATGGAAGCTATCTTCCGTATATGCACATTTTTCCTTCCGTATATGCGTATATGCGGAAGGCAAAAATGAGCATATACGGAAGAGAGCTTCCGTATATGCACATTTCTACCTTTCGTAAATGCTCATTTTTCCTTCTATATATGCGTATTTATGTCTTCTGTAAATGTGCATATACAAAAGGAAACATGCACATATACAGAAGCTCTCTTTCGTATATACGCATTTCTACCTTTCGTATATGTGCATATATGGAAGAGAGCTTCCGTAAATGCGCATATATGCAAGGCAGGAATGTGCATATACTAAATCTCTCTTCCGTATATGCACTTTTTTCCTTCTGTATATGCGCATTTTTCCTTCTGTATATGCGCATTTGCGAAATGTAGAAATGTGCATATATGAAGGCACAAATAGACATATACGAAAGAGAGCTTCCGTATATGCGCATTTTTCCCTCTATATATGCGGATTTACGGAAGATAGAAATGCACATTTACGGAAGAAAAAAATGCACATTTACGGAAGAGAGCTTCCATATATGTGCATTTCTGCCTTCCATAAATGTGCATATACAAAAGGCAGAAATGCGCATATACGGAATCTCGCTTCCGTATATGTGCAATTCTTCCTACCGTATATGTGCATATACAGAAGAGAGATTCCATAAATGCGCATATATGGAAGGTAGAACTGTGCATATACATAATCTCTCTTCCGTAAATGCGCATTTTCGTCTTCCGTAAATCTGAATATAAAGATGGAAAAATACGCATATACGGAAGCTGTCTTCCGTATATGTGCATTTCTTTCTTTGTATATGCACATTTCTACATTTCATAAATGCACATATACAGAAGGAAAAATGGACATATACGGAAGGTAGAAATGTGCATATATGGAAGAGAGCTTCCGTATATGCACATTTCTGCCTTCTGTATATGCGCATATACAAAAGGAAGAAATGTACATATACGAAAGAGAGATGATGTATATGCCCATTCCTGCCTTGCATATATGCGCATTTACGGAAGCTCTCTTCCATATATGCACATATACGAAATGAAAAAATGCGCATTTATGGAAGACATAAATGCGCATTTACGGAAGCTCTCTTCTGTAAATGCACATTTCTGCTTTCCGTAAATCCGCATTTACAAATGGAAAAATACACATATACGGACCCTCTCTTTCGTAAAGGGGAATTTCTACCTTCGTATATGCGCATTTCTACCTTTTGAAAATGCACATATCCAGAAGGAAAAATGCACATTTACGAAAGGTATAAATGTACATATACGAAAGCTCTCTTCCGTATATGCGTCGCTTCCGTATATGCACATTTCTGCCTTTCGTATATGCACCTATACGAAAAAGAGCTTCCGTATATACACATTTTTTCTTTCATAAATGCATATACACAAGGAAAAATGCGCATATACAGAATCTCTCTTTTGTATATGTGCATTTACGGAAGACAAAAATTATATGCGCATTTTTCCTTCCATATATGTGCATTTACGGAAGGAAAAATGCGCATATACGAAAGAGAGCTTCAGTAAATGCATATTTTTTCCTTGTATTCCGTATATGCACATTTTGGCTTCCGTAAATGCGCATATACGCAAGATGCGCATTACGAAAGCGAACTTCCATATATGAGCATTTTGGCTTCTGTAAATGCGCACATACAGAAGGAAAAATGTGCATATATGGAAGCTCTCTTCCATATATGCACATTTATGCCTTCCATATATGTGCATATACAGAAAAGAGATTCCGCATATATGGAAGCTCTCTTCCATATATGCACATTTATGCCTTCCATATATGTGCATATACAGAAGAGAGATTCCGTAAATGCGCATTTACGGAAGGCAAAATGCACATATACAGAAGCTCACTTCTGTAAATGCGCATCTTTTTTTTTGTATATGTGCATTTACGGAAGAGAGATTTTGTAAATGCGCATATACAAAAGGAAAGATGTGCATTTACGGAAGCAAGCTTCTATATATGCACATTTTTCCTTCCATATATGCGCATTTTGCATTCCGTAAATGCACATTTACGGAAGCTCTCTTCCGTATATGTGCATTTTGCCTTCTGTAAATGCGCGCATACAGAAGGAAAAATGCGCATATACGGAAACTTCAGTAAATGCGTATTGCTGCCTTGTATAAATGCACATATACATAAGGACAAATGCATAGATATGGAAGCTCGCTTCCATATATGCACATTTTGGCTTCCGTAAATGCGCATATATAGAAGGCAAGATAGGCACTTACGGAAGCGAGCTTCCGTATATGAGCATTTTTCCTTCCGTAAATGCGCACATACAGAAGGAAAAATGCGCATATATAGAATATGCGCATTTCACCTGCTGTATGTGCGCATTTACGGAAGGAAAAATACTCATATACGGAAGCTCGCTTCCGTAAGTGCCCATCTTGTCTTCTGTATATGTGCATTTACGGAAGCCAAAATGTGCATATACGGAAGTGAGCTTCCATATATGTGCATTTGTTCTTCTGTATATGTGCATTTATACAAGGCAGAAATATGCATTTACTGAAGTTATCTTTCATATATTTGCATTTCATCTTCTGTAAATGCGCATATAATTTTCGTCTTTCGTAAATGCACATATACGAAAGGGAAATTCTGTATATGCACATTTTTCCTTCTGTATATGCATTTATGAAAGGAAAAATGCCCATATATGGAAGAGAGATTCCGTATATGCGCATTTATGCCTTCCATAAATGCGCATTTTTCCTTCTGGATATGTGCATTTACGAAAGGTAGAAATGCACCTTTACAAAAGAGAGGGTCTAAATATGCGCATTTTTCCATTTGTATATGCGGATTTACGGAAGGTAGAAATGTGCATTTACAGAAGAGAGCTTCCGTAAATGCGCATTTATGTCTTCCATAAATGTGCATATACAGAAGGAAAAATGCGCATATACGAAAGCTCTCTTTCGTATATGAGCATTTTTTCCTTTCGTATATGTGCACATACAGAAGAGAGCTTCTATAAATGCGCATATATGCAAGGCAGGAATGGCCATATATAGAAGTTTTCTTTCGTATATGTGCATTTCTGCATTTTGTATATGCGCATATACGGAAGGAAGAAATGCTCATATACGGAAGAGAGCTTACGTATATGCACATTTCTACCTTCTGTATATGCGCATTTTTCCTTCTGTATATGTGCATTTACAAAAGGTAGAAATGCGCATATACGAAGGAACAAATGCATATATACGGAAGAGAGCTTCCGTATATGCGCATTTTTCCATCTATATATGCGGATTTACGGAAGTTAGAAATGCGCATTTACAGAAGAGAGATGTTGTATATGCACACTTCTGCCTTCCATATATGCACATTTATGGAAGCTATCTTCCGTATATGCACATATATGGAAGGAAGAAATGCACATATACAGAAGAGAGCTTCCGTATATGCATATTTCTGCCTTTTGTATATGCGCATTTACGGAAGGGAAAAATGCACATATACGAAAGCTCTTTTTCATAAATGTGTGTTTCTGTCTTCTGTAAATCCGCGTATACAGATGGAAAAATGTGCATATACAGAAGCTCTCTTTCATATATGTGCATTTGTGCCTTCGAATATGTGCATTTCTACCTTTCGTAAATGCGCATATACAAAAGGGAAAATGCACATATACCGAAGGAAGAAATGCGCGTATACAAAAGCTCTCTTCCGTATATGCTCATTTCTGCCTTCCGTATATGCACATATACGGAAGGCAGAAATGCACATATATGAAAGAGAGCTTCTGTATATGCACATTCCTGCCTTGCATATATGCGCATTTACGAAAGCTCTCTTCCATATATGCACATATATGAAAGGTAGAAATGCGCATAAATGAAAGAGAGCTTTTGTATATGCGCATTTTTTCTTCTATATATGCATATTTACGGAAGACATAAATGCGTATATATAGAAAGAAAAATGAGCATTTACGGAAGGCAGAAATGTGCATATACAGAAGCTCTCTTCTGTATATGTGCATTTCTGCCTTCCGCATATATGCATATACGGAAGGTAAAATGCGCATATACAGAAGAGAGCTTTCGTATATGCGCATTTTGTCTTTTGTAAATGCATATACAGAAGGAAAAATGCACATATACGGAAGCTCTCTTTCGTATATGCACATTTAGAGAAACAAAAAATTATATGCGCATTTTTCTTTCCATATATGCGCATTTATGGAAGGCGAAATGCGCATATATGAAAGAGAGCTTACGTAAATGCATATTTTTGCCTTCTATAAATGCACATATATAGAAAGAAAAATGCGTATATACGAAAGTGCATTTCTATATATGCACATTTTGATTTCCATAAATGCACATATACAGAAGGAAAAATGTGCATATACGGAAGAGAGATTCCGTATATGTGCATTTTGCCTTTCGTATATGTGCATATATGGAAGCTCGCTTCTATAAATATGCATATTGCATTTTGTATATGTGCATTTATGAAAGAGAGCTTCCGTAAATGCCCATCTCCGCCTTCCGTAAATGTGCATATACAGAAAGCAAGATGCACATTTACGAAAGAGAGCTTTCATATATGCGCATTTTGACTTTCGTAAATGCGCATATATGTAAGAGAGATTCCATAAATGTGAATTTTTCCTTATGTATATGCGCATTTACGGAAGGAAAAATGCGCATATACAGAAGCCCGCTTCCGTAAATGTGCATCTTTCCTTCTGTATATGCACATTTACGGAAGGCGAAAATGCACATTTACGAAAGCGAGCTTCCGTAAATGCGCATATACATAAGGCAAGATGTGTATTTACGGATGCGAGCTTTTGTATATGCGCATTTTGGCTTCCATAAATGTGCATATACGAAAGGAAAAATGTGCATATACGGAATCTCGCTTTCGTAAATGTGCATATACAGAAGGAAAGATGCACATTTACAGAAGTGGGCTTTTGTATATGCGCATTTTTCCTTCCGTAAATGCGCATATACATAAGGAAAAATGCACATATACGAAAGAAAGCATCTGTAAATGTGCATTTATGGAAGGAAAAATGCGCTTCGTAGTCCTTAATTAAAAATGAAATCGAGGAGATATATTTATATGATCTCACACTCACTTTTTACAAAATATCCATGCCTACATGCCTTAAAATAAGTCAATTTGAAATTATAAAATGTCAACTGACCCAGTGGTCAACCCTTAGGGGCCCTAGACACCAACCCTGAGATTAAAAACCCCAACAAAGGGCAGTCATCAGTGCCATTAATCCATAATACCCTTGAAGGATGACCAAAGGGCCCATCCATGACCACCATTGCTCGATAACACCCCTCCTGAATGAAAAAATTGGTCCTCTCTCCCTGGGGTACACCTAAGGGTGAGTTGGGTACAGGTGCAACATAACACATTCTAAACAACAAGTCGACCTTTTTAAACATCAAAATCATTGAATTATGTCCCCCCATATTTCATCTCAATCATATGGAAATGATGCCATGGAATTCATAACTAATATTTCCTCTCCTATAACCAATGGCTACAGTAAATCATTGAATTATGTCCCCCCATATTTCCTCTCAATCATATGGAAATGATGCCATGGAATTCATAACTAATATTTCATCTCCTATAACCAATGGCTATAGTCCAATTCCCAATCATACACCCAACTCGATTAGGAACATATAGAGCACCCAACTCAGTTAGGAAGATCCTTCTTCTTTTGAGGAGTATATGTCAACCTCTCTATACAATTATATTACACAAATATTACAAATCTCATTGCAATAAGGGTAAAATGTGTGTTTTCTAGGTCAATTTCTAGCGAACAGTTAAATTATTTAGAGGGTAGACAAATCCATGAAGCAATTGGGATTATGCCAGAGGGGTACCATTCAATCAAGTAAAGGTATCAAAGTCTATGGTGGTTAAGGTGGACTTGACCAAGTTATATGAAAGAGTTATTTACCTTTGTTTGTATTTGATGTTAATATACATGGGGTTCAATGTTCCCTTTGTGAATTGGGTACTAAACTATGTTACTTTTGATGTTTTAAATAGTGTTTTTGCTTTAGATTTCTGCATGCCTAGAAGGGAGATTTGATGAAGATGTCCCCTATCTTCATTTTTTTATTTTCCCAATAGCTAAAGCTCTTAGCATGTCCTTGTTGGAGGATAAAAGGGTAGGTTTTTTTTAAAGGAATAAGGATACAAGGAAGAAACATATAATTGAAACAAATCCTCTTTACTGAAGATATATGAATGCGATGTAGATTCTCATAACAAAACCTAAACACTAGTTGCATTCACAACAATGATATATGTTGAACATTTGAGATAATTTTATTTTAATCTCTTTTATATTTTCATTGTATTGGTTTGAGATCTCAAATGACCAACCCATTTAATTTAACTTCTTAATAGTGCAAAGGAATGTCTAAAATTATGATGTGACTAAATACAATATGTATGTCCAAAAAAATTCATTGAAGATAAAGTGTGATATATTGTTTTGTAAATGGGACAGTAGTTTACACTATTTACATGTCAATACACAAAGTAGGGTCAAGATTAACATTAACAAAATACAATAAACACAACTCAATCAAAATAGCACAAACTTGTAAGCATGCAATTTGTAAAAACTTTTATACATATGCCAAGGAGCTATATGTAATTAAAATTCATTGAATTTAGAGATTTAAAATGTATTTCTAAAAATATATTTTTGTATATATTATACATCAATATAGAGCATTGAATGAAATCTAGTATCTAATGTAGTGGAATGATACGCCTTATATGTGATATTACAATGGTAAACATTTTCTTTAGCTCAATGAGTAAATTATCATGAGTTTATATTATATTTTTTAATTAAAACAAATGGGTTCATTCGTAATTATTTCAATATTTTTAATTAAAATTAAATAATTCTATAGATTCACGGAAATTTGGTGAAGAACATATTTACAGCTAGCCCACAAAACTATCTAACAAATTATAATTATATACTTAATCTTCTACCTTGATATCTACATACGAGCATATTTATTATGCTCGCTGTCATAAATTAGAAAGTAAACGCTTAAATGAGCTGAATCCCAAGCATAAGAGAGGGACGATCTCTTTATATAATTATTTATGTGATGCTCTAATCTGTATAACAGTCAATTTTTCACAAACATGGGATTGGCCAAAAACTGCGAATATTTTTGACGAAAATGGCAACGCAAATAATGGGAATATTTCTGATTGTCTATTTTTTATTCTGCAAACTGGATAGTTTGTGTAATGCAACCAACAACAACAAGAGGGTGAACATCGATGTTATCTTGGAATATGATTCATGGGTTCGAAAAGTCGCCAAAACCGCCATACAAATTGCAATGGACAACGTGGAAAACGACTCTCAATTGGCTCTTCACTTTTGTGTCTCTCAGGGGATCCAGTTTGGAAACTTTCAAACTTAACTATTTGTTTGAGATTTTGCTTATTTAATTTGTAATAAAAGAGGATTAAATATGCTTCAGGACAACATGGAATAAGTTGTTAGAATAGCTGGAAACATGAAATGGATCATGTTTGTGTTCCAAATTTATAGGGTGAGAGCTGTCCATTGAGCTGTAGAGTCTTAAAGATTATGTCAGCTCATAGATCCATCCATCATCCATGAAATTTGGCAGCTTGAAGAGGTACCTACAAATGCTAAACTTAAATGAATGACTAGGGACTTTGCATGACCCCGTCTTGTCCTGTCTCCATATGATATTTGAACCAAAATCTCACGTGGGACTGTCATTGATAAATATATGAATACGAAGCTTCACATCCTATGTATTGTGTTTATTGTGAGCTGGTCCAGTGAAGACTATGCTTTTAATGATGGCCTGATTTTTTTACAAAGTGAACAAGTCCTCGTGAACATAAAACATTGAAACAAACGAAATAAAACAGATTAATACGAATTCGTGTATGCCTCGGCGTGGGATAACTGGCATACAAATTGTCTCGCTTTTTCAGTGAGTTGTTCCCTAGATCCGGTTATAAAAATCGGTGGAATCGTAGTTCCATCTATTTGCTATGGAACTATGCCCCCAATGGTTTTGGCCCATTTTAAGACGACCCAGATCGTCGAAATTCCAAAAAAATAACCAAAAATAGGTAGAACTGTACCTCACCAAAAAACAGAGGCAATTTGAGTGCCAGTTATATCACGCTGTATGCCTCAACGTTTTTAGGGTACAAATCATTGAATTGATGTGTGCGGTAAATAAAAATCTTTGACTATTTCCACAGTCCTACTATAAATTAGACAACCTTATCTGAATTTGTAGAATTTAAATAATATTAACGTTTTTTTCTTTGCCTTACAACACTTAGTTATATTGTTTTATATTTATAAAACAAACTGAATGGGTATGGCCTGGTGAATATGTCCTTATTGTTCATTAATTATATTACCTCAACAACCAAATCTAAGTGACATCTACCAATCCATTTTATGTAGAATGCAATAAGGAAGTTTGATATGAGAAGGAGTCTTACCATGAATTTTTTCCCAAGAGAGGATCACCTCCTTTCCTCAAAGGTTGCTAGGGTTTTTTTAGGATCGCTTCCTTTCCTCTATTACTTGTGATAAATTCCAAGAAAAAGTCCTTCATGATTTTTACAATGACTTTTGCTTAAAACTTAAAACTACCACCACCACTTACTTTACTTAGATTAATTTTAATTTCTTAGCTTATCTTACTTAACTTTCACTAATATCTAGTTTAACTAATTAACATAAGGTAATTAAATCAACTTAGCTTTAACTCTTTACTTGTGTCCATCAATAGTTAATTGCTATGAGCTATTGGTTAACCTTTCATTAACTATTAGTCATCTGTGCATCAACTATCATTTATTCATGCATTATCCATGGGTTATCTATGTAGAAGCTACTAGTTGACTATGCATGAATCATGAGTTATCCATGCATCAATTAGGAATTACCCATGCCTAGTTTACTAGTTATTCTTTATTTTTCTCATATATATATATGTGTGTGTGTGTGTGTGTGTGTGTGTAAATACACACACACACACACACACACACACACACACACAATTTTTTAAAGTGTGGTTCAACTACCCCTCAGTGGGGCCTGTTACGTCCACGGGAAGAACACATAGGGGGCCATATATATATATATATATGTGTGTGTGTGTGTGTGTGTACATACATACATACATACATACATATTTTTTCAATGTGGTTCACCTACCCCTAGTGGGGCTTGTTATGTCCCCGGGAACAGCACATAGGGGCCCACCTGAAGGGGCCTCTCCCATTCACTTTGATTGCAGAGCTAACTCGATGGGGACATCAAGTGAGGCCCTTATATAGCGATGTATATCCTCCCGAGGTATTAAAGTGAGCACATAGATATATGGATCAATACACAACTCACAAAATAGATCACACAATTTACTCAGTAATTGAAGAATGAAACAGTGCAAAAATGGCTTGCAATTGTGAATGCTTTCATTAATCAAAAGTAATTAGATTATAATTACAATGAAGTACAATGGCTAAATAGCAACAAGCAATTCAAATCCATGTGAGGAAATTCGAATTGATTAGACTCTACTTGAATGAATGGTTAACTAACCTTGTCTAAATCATTATCGGAGTTCATCGAAGTTCTAAATCACAACTAAAGTATCTAATTCAATGTTAACTAAGCCTAACTGACTGTGGTAGGTGAGGAATGTGCCTCTCCTGCATGCAGCCATGCAAACCTAGCGCTAACTCACCTATAACCTAAAAGACCAGGCAAAAACACATTTGGGCATGCACAGGGCTTGGGTGACTTACTAGGGAAAAAACATGGTGACAGACTAACCTAAAAGACAACGGGAAACCAAAAATCATTTGTATACTCGGTCAACCTAACCACCAATGACGACGGATAGTTGCAATCCTTAACAAATAATTTACTGGGGAAAAAGACAAGAAAACCTACCTGTCTAGTCAATACTAGCGCCACGCAGCTGAGAATCACTAACAAGCACGAGCCATGTGATCTCCACTGAGGACACAATGCAGATAAATTCAAACGGGAAGCGTTCTCCAAGCTCACTGAACTCTGTAAAACAACAAGGTAAAAGGAAATTGAAATGGACAAATAAAAATCTTTACGGGTTGTTAAAAACCCCTAACACTTGCACGTGCGAACTCAAAAACACTATTGACACCAACCAACAGCGGGCCGAAACACATAAGTTGTTATGGTAAACCACCCACAATAGCAGCTCAGACACTCAACTCCATCCTCAATAGCGGCTCAAAACTCAATATGTTTCCGCAATAGTGTATCGGACGATAAACCCGAACAAAAATGCAGAACATTCCACAGTAGTGGATCAAACCTGAAGAAACTCCTGCCATAGAGGCTCCCGGATGCCAAAAGAAATGAACCTAGAACTCTGCCATCGTAACGGGAAAGATTCATGAAGCTTTTCGCCGTAGTGGGAGTAAAATTGTGATGTCTCGTAAACCTATAAAGGTACCCGCCGTAGCAGCTCACAACAAGGGAAACGTCCATCCTAGTGGCTCTCGGAAACTCAATTCGAATGACAACAAAACCTTGCCGTCGTAGTGGATGCAACTTGAGAATATCACCAACACAGTGGGAGTAGACTGACATCAATGCATAAAACAAAAATATAACCACCGTAGTGGCCTGATGATGAACAACCTTCCGCTACAGCAGCGGTGAAAGAAAAAAACGCCCCTCGTTTCAGCTCGTAAGTTGGGAAAGGCTCATCGTAGCAGCGTGAAATCAAAGAAGAGCCAGCTGTAGTGGCTCAAGATTGAGAAACCATCTGCTGCTGCGGATCATAATTTGATTTTCATCTTTGGTGGAAAATGAAGAAGTTGAAAATTTTTGATGGACAGGAAAATAAAAAAGACAATCAAAGCAAAGGCAAACTAAGATCTTCAAAGGGGGGCCAAAAAATATATTTTAAAAAAAATATTTTTGGGAGATGTTGTAGCAGCAACAATTGGCGATTCACTGGCGGACACAGATCTCTAAACAACTGATTTTTTGAAACAACAACTGCTTTTAAATGTATCCCATTAAAAACCAAATTATTGGATTCCTTTAATATGCCTAGATTTTCCAGAATACGATATTCATGAAATTTTTACATTGATTATGGTCCAATGGGATAAGAGAACCGGGATCTCCAAATCTTGATAATCTTTTGAGGCCAATATATGAAGTTTATTTTACATCTGCCTTCAAATAGCTTCCAACTTAAACACCGTAGGATTGTAACAGGTTATGAACAGATATATTTGTTTGTTCCTCATTCCCATGCCATTTTGCATTCTTTTGATGCTTCTGGACTTTTGTCCTTTTGAGTCCTCCTGGATTGTTTTTTTTCTGAAATTTGGCTTAGTTTCTTCCATCCATTGTGTCCTTTTGTGTGAGAGATATTTTTCTTTCATCTCACGGACTAAGAAGAACTTTCGAGAAATCTTATCCAAACTGATTCTATTCAGTATGTACTTTTGATGTATGCTTTATTTTTTGGAGTCTTGACTCTTCTAGCCTTTTGAATTTCATTTTTGGCATGGGATCATTTAAATATAATACAACTTCTTACCCTTCTTCCTCTCCATGGGTCTTTTGTTGTTAGCTTCCTAGGACAAACTTTAGTGTGAAGTGAATGGAGCCTCTAAATAGTATTATGTATTTTTCTAAGTTGAGTTATTTTATAGGGATTAAACAGGACTTTAATGTGTTCATAATCTATTCAGATAATCTGCTAATTAACCTTAAAGGATCCTTAAGCGTGATGTTTGTGAAAATAGAAAGCAGTCTTCAGTCAAAGATTTTAGTTTATCCAGAACTCTGATGCACTCCAAAACCAAAACTTGTGTTGGTTTATTGAAACATAAGGTAAATCAAATAAAAAATACAAGAAATGAAATATTAAGAAAATAAAATGTAAATCAAGCAGAACTAATCTAAATAAATCATGGTTGAAAAGAATCAAACATTTTATTTATGTACAAATAAAACTCAAAAAGCATTAAGAAAAATATGGCCTGATAACTAAACCATTGACTGGCAAGTTATCCTCCCACCTATGTAAATATTTCAATTTATAAGTTGAGGGGCCTAACTTCTCTGCAATCTGAAAGGGGCCTATCCATAATCGCTGAAATTTAGTGTGCTTTCCCTTCTCATCATGCGGGTGATCCCATTTAAGAACCAAATCGCCTACGTTAAATTCCTTCTTTTCGGCTTTGTTCTTGTCAAACCATCTCTTCACCATTTCTCATTGATGTTTAAACCTCTCTCTTGATTTGGATCTAGAATCCTCTAACTTCAGCAGACTATGGATTCAGATTTGCAGAACTTCATTGGTCGTTCCTCTGGAGTCTTGGGCTAGTTTAGAGTATGGCAACAGAATATTGGGAGGAAGGCTAGCTTCTTTCCCATAGACTAGAGTGTAAGGTGATACACTTAAGGAGTACTTGGGTGTGACTCTATCATCCCAGAGTGCATTAGGCAAAGCTAAGTGCCAACTCCTTTGATTTTCTATGACCGTTTTCTTCAAAATCCTAATGAGGTTTTTATTTGTAGATTTTGCTAGACCATTACCTTGTGGATAGTAGTTAGAAGAATAATATAGCTTAATTCCTTTTTCATTCGCATATGTAGTCAATTTAATAGATGAAAAATATGAAGAATTATAAAAAACTAGGAAAATTGGAACCCCAAACCTGGTCATAATATGGTCTTGCAAGAAGTCCATAACTGCATCTTCATTCACTTTTTGCAATGGAATGGCTTCTACCCTTCTGGTGAAATAGTATGTTGCTATTAGGATGTACTTATGCTGTAATGAAGAATTTGGATTGATCTCTCCAATAATTTCAATCCCCCATTTCTCGAACGGTTATGAAATAATAACTGGCTTCAAAGGTCCTGTTGCCTTTGCTTGTCTTCCCCTACTCCTTTGACAAGTACCACATTTCCTAACATGAGTGTGAGCATATTTAAACAAAGTTGTCCAGTAATACCCGACTCTTAAAATATTGTGTGTTTTTGTATCTCCTGAGAAATGACCTCCAACAGGTCCATCATGTATTTCTACCACAACCTTATTTGCATCTTCACATTCCAAGCATCTGAGAAAAACTCCATCATAGTTTTTTCTAAACAACACTCCATCAATAATCTAATATAAGGCTTATTTTAGGTGTAATGCTCTTCTTTTCTTGGGATTCCAATGTTCCAACAAGTAACCTTCTTGAATATAATGAACTAAGTCTCTATACTAGGATTCTGAAGCTGTGAATAAAGGACATACATCCACCATACATAATTCAGCTTCATTATCTCAATTGGTGTCTTCATTATCTTGAATCTCAGCCATCAATTTACAAAGCCCTTGTCCTTTGATTATGGTTGCTGGTTTGAATTCTAGATCATACTCTTGCAAGGCCGTTACACAGTTACATCTTCTTTATCCTAACTCTTTCTGTACAAAAAGAGATCGGACTGCCAAGTGCTGAACTATTACTTTGGTATGGTTCTTAAGTATATACGGTCTGAATTGCTTCACCGTCTTAAAAACTACACAAGCTTGCTTATCAACTGTGAGATAATTCAATTCAGCCCCTTGCAGACCAATGCTCATAAACGATATGGGGTGTTCATCTCCCCCTTCTTCTTTCTGCGTAAGCACCGTTGCTAATGAATCATCTGAAGCAAGAGTGTACAAGATAAAATCTTTTTCAAAGTTGGGACTTTTAAGTGATGGTGCATGGGCTATGGATGTCTTGATCTTGTTAAATGCATTCTTCTCTGAATCATTCCACTTTAATTGAACACTTTGCTTGATCATTTGTTGCAAAGGTTTATCTATTTGAGAAAAGTATGGCACAAACCTTCGCATGAAATTGATTGTCCCCATAAAAGACTGCATACCCTTTTTATTATGGGGTAAATGGATCTGTTCTATTGCTTTAATTATCTCTAGTTCTATTGAGATCCCTTTCTTCGAAATAACATGACCCAATAGCTTTCCTTCAGTAACAACGAACACACATTTCTTAGGATTTAAAGAAATGCCATATTTTCTACAACGTTCGAAAATCTGTTTCAAATGAAACGTAGATTCTTCTCTCTTCTTAGAAAATATTGTGACATCATCTAAATAAACTACAACACTCCGTCCAATCAGACCGCGAAAAGCTATATCCATAGCCCTTTGGAAATTTTCTCTAGCATTAATGAGTCCAAAGGGCATTCTTCTATATGCAAAAGTCCCCCACTTGGTTCTGAGGTGGTCTTGATCCTGTCTTCTTCTGATACTAGCACTTGGTTATAGCCTGAGAATCCATCTAACATAGAACACAACTCAAAACCTGAGACCATTTGTAATATCTATTCCATGGGTGGGACATGGTAATTGTCTTTATCCGATGCATGGTTTAGATTCTCGATATCAACACAAAGTCTGATCTCTCCAGACTTCTTTCGTGCTGGCATCAAATTTGAAACCCATTCTAAATGTCTAACTTTGAATATGATCTTAGAATCAAGAAGCTTCTTCACCTCACTTTGAATTAGGGGTTCTAGTTTGGGATGCATCTTTCTCAGAGGCTGTTGATAAGGCTTGACTCCAACTTTGATTGGAATAACATGCTGTATAATTTTGGTGTCATAAGTTTTGAGGTCTTCATATGTCCAAGTGAATACATCTTTGTATTGTCTAAATAAACTGATAAATTTTCTCCTCTCTCCAAGTGAACAACACTTCCCCAAGTTCACATATTTGGGTTCAGCCTCTGACCCTAGATTTATCAGCTCGAATTGCAAAGACGAACTATGTGTCTTGACATTTGCTGGTTTTCTAAACTTGTTGTCTAGATCAAACATCTATTCCAAATTTCTGATTCCTTTAGGAATGAAATTTCTATTCTGACACAACAGGATTTGAACCCGAAATCCGACGTCAGAATCAGATGTCATCCGACATTTCACACGGATGTGTCAGACAGCAATCAATCAACAGAATGCCGATAACAAAATATTTATAGCGTCGTCGAATCTCTGACACTTGTGCGTCGGATTTTTGACCCTTGTGCTGTCAGATAACCGCCACTTTCTTGTCGGATCTTCGATGCCTGTGAACCAAAAAATGTCGGTTATCAAACCCATAAGTGTCGGATATCCGACGAGATGTATAGTTTTTTTTATAAAACAAATTAAGGTTTACATGATTTTAAATTTTATGGTCCCATACTTTCAACGGTAACTATGTTTAAGGTGTTGAATATCCGACACATGTCCATTATAAATATATATTGTTTTAAAAATTTCGACATGTTTGTTGTAGAAGCGACAGACGATTGCGAAAATTATTTGTTCCTCGACGGACGTTTTCAGGAATTGTTTTATTCTTGAACGGGCGGTTGTGGGAATTTTTTTTTCATCAATAGACAGTTTAACGGGAATTTTTTATTCTTCGACTTCTCTCCGTTTGACAAAAACTTGATGCGTGGTTGATGCATGGAACTTGATTTTTTAAGACAACCAGTTATATTCATTAACGATTTTTATGACAAAATGTCAAATAGATTAAATATTCCAGATCCAAACGAAGACAACCGACAATTTCTTGCTATACTACGGGATGCAGCGAAACGAAGGGGTGATGGCAAATGTTATTGTCCGTGTACTCAATGTAGGGGATTTAAGAGGAGAAGAATATTGATCTCAACAGCCACAAAACATTCCAGGCAACGTGGACACGCTGAGGGGGGGAACGAATATTGTCCATTTGTAGGTTTAGCATTATAAACATTATTATATTCATTTTTTTTGGTAATTGTATGTGTTATTTTGTTTTCATATATTAATGTATATCTATTGATGTTTCCATGTATTTATATTAAAGGAAATACACCCTATAGCATTTCGTCAAGATCAGGAAGTGCTTTTAGAACAAGTTCAGGATCAAGATCCTGGAGCGTGTATGTTTAATGGAGAACAAGTGAATGATCATATTGAACAAGATGATGTAATTGAAGATGATGGTACAAATACATTGATCCATGATTCATTTAAAGTTAGAATGGATGACGATGATGTTGATAATGAAAATGATGATGACTTTGATGATGTTCACGATATACCTCTACTCGATAAGGAATATGAACCCCTTTATGAAGGCTCCAAAACAAATATTCTCTCTACTATATTGTTGATAATGAATTTGAAGGTTATGAATGGTCTTTCAAACATTGAAATCACACGTATGCTAAGGTATCTAAAATAGTCCATCACATATATAGGATCGTGATAAAGTTTATCTGTATTCCTCTAATAATTGTATTGTTAACTCATTATTGATCATCGTACGGATCAAGCGTGTTTCATTAATATTATTTATTTATTACATTAACATTTTATTTTTTTTGTAGCTTGATAGCTGATTTTTTGTTAGCACCATCAAATATTTTACCTCGCACATATCGATATTTATCTTCCATCATGAAAGAGATTGGAATGCATTATGAAGCAATTCATGCATACCCCGATGACTATGTTATATATTATAATCAGCATGAATTTGCAATAGAATGTATGGAATGTCATGTAAGTAGATATCGTACAAATAAAGTAACTAAAAAGTTGCCTTAGAAGGTTCTTCGTTATATTCCCATAATTGCACATTTGTAATGACTTTTCAGGTGCAAAAACATAGCGCAATTTATGGATTACCATGTCAGGAACAAAAGTCAAGATGATGTTATCCGAATGCCTGCAGATGGTACTGCTTTTAGAGATATTAAGGAAAAGTGGCCTCAGTTTAAAGAAGAACCACGTAATCTTAGGATTTCTTTGGCAGCAGATGGTGTTAATCCATTTGCACAGATGAAATCCATTTACACGGTGTGGCCTATTTTTGTTATCAACAATAACATTCCTCCATGGTTGTCAATAAAGAGGGAGCACATAATGTTGTCGATGATTATTCCAGGTTTTATTGACGAAAATAGTTTTATTTATAATGTAGTTGTGGCATCTCATTTGTTGTAATATGTATCTTAATTTCATATATATATATATATTATTTTACTCTTCTGCATGGTTTATATATCTTAATGATTCTCATAATGATATATTTTATATGTACTTCAAATTATGAATCAGGTAAGTTCCAAGTCAAAGATATGAATGTATACATCGAACCTCTTATAGATGAGCTATTGAAGTTATGATATGGCATAACTATTTATGACGTATCTATATCAATATGACAAAGGCAATTTCAATTCCATGCAATGGTTGTATGGACAATACACGATGCCAGAGGGGCTAACTTCATTTTGTGGTTTGTAATTTTAAGTTCCACTTGAATTGAATTTAATGATATGGAGTAGTTAGAATATTTTACATATGAATATATTTGACATAAATATTCCATATGTAAATATTGTAGGTCTTCAGACAAAGGGTAAATTTGCATGTCCAGTTTGTGGTCCTAAGATAAAATCTCGTCGTTCAAAAAGATTAAGAAAGGAGGTGTTTGATGAGTATAGGCATTTCCTCTCTAAGAATCACAGGTATAGAACAACTGAAAGAAATATTTTCAATGGGAAGCAGGAGACTACATTAAAACCATGGAGAATGACACCTCACCTTTCGAAGATGCAATACAATAGAAATCGTCATCATGGTACGTATGGATCATCGTATATGAATTTTTATGTATTTTAATTTTTATTGTGAGTTGTTTGTTGTAGTGGCCATATTTGATTTATGATGTAATTTATTAATCATAAAATAATATTCATGATGTCCATCGTGATCATGAAGGCATTAATGGTCTTCCACGAGGAATGAAAAGTTATCTTATTCAATTCAGCAGGTTGCCCTACTATGAGCACCTACAATTTGCTCATTTGTTTGATACAATGCATATTGGAAAGAATGTTATTGAAACCTTATGGTGACTACTAGAGCTAAGGAGGGAGAGAGATAAAGTTGTGAAAGTGTGCAAAGACATTCAAGAAAGCAACCATGCAATGAAAGACGTCATCCAATTTCATACCAACGGAGAACAAGTTAATATAAACTCAATTCCATGGATGTTTACGGAGCAACAAAGCAATGTTGTGAGAGAAGTAATGCGGAAAATTAAATTTCCCACCAGTTTTTGTGCAAACTTGAAGAATATCATAACTAAAAAAGGTGATTTTGCGGGGGTCAAAACACATGATTGGCATGTCTTCATCAAGGTAATTATTATTGTTATGTCCATATAATTTTTTCTTGTTTGTATACTCTTTTTTTAATAAATGGCGTGGTTTGTATAATGATACAGTATGTTCTACCTCTCTCTCTCCTAGACAACTTCGGCAACAATGTCAAACAAGTTATATATAATATTGGTAAATACATGAGGTAACTAGCGATTACTTGCATGTGCTTAGTGTTTCTTTAATTCTCCGTATATAGTTTATATTTGTTTTTTTTGTGCACTATTTCAGCATATATTGTAATTTAATGTTTATTTTTGTTAAATATCATTATTGGTTTTCATCACTTGTAGATGGTTGACATCTAAAGAAATCCATAAAGAAGATATAAAGTATTGGAGGAGAGAAATTCCTCGTCTCATGTGTGAAATGCAGAAGCATCTACCATCGGCATTTTTCAATGCACAGGAACACTACCTCATACACCAAGTTGAGGAGATTGAGTTGTGTGGACCTGTGCACTCAAGGTCCATGTGGATGGTTGAGAGGCACTTGAAATTTATGAAGGGTTTGGTGAGACAACTAGCACATCCGGAGGGTTCTATGATGGAAGGATATACGGTATACCAAAATATGTTTTATGTTAGTGAATATCTTCCTATTTTAGCATCAAAGCTCAATTTACGTCGCATTTGTGATCCGGACTCCAATAACAAATTTGAAGGGGAGCAACTGAAGGGGAAAGGTACATTGAGGAAGCTGAAAGGTAATTATTAGATAGTGGATTTTTATTATATCCTTCATATTCTAATTGTATTTTCTAGTCATAATTGCTTCAATTAAGAGCGTATATGTCTTTGTTCAGGATATTTACACCTTTCTTTGATTTTAATGGTTATTGTCATTAAACAGTTGGTCAAGAATGGGATGCAATTCATTTATACATCGCAAACAATCTTGACTGGATGAAGGTATGTATTAAGTGATGCGCACAATTAGGTCATGGAATATCATGGGAAGGTGTGGCTTCATTGGTAAAAGCAGCACAACACAATGGAGGTAACAATCTAACAGAAAGGAAAATCGATTGTCATCATTATCATCATCGACATCAACATCATAATATTCATCATCATTGTCATTATCATCATCATCATCATCATCATCATCATCATTTTCATCGTCATCCTCATGATGATGATAATCATCATCATCATCGTCGTCATCACAATAATTATCATCATCATCAGGATCATCATCATCATCATTGTCATCATCTTCATCAACATCATCATCATCATCATCATCGCCATGCTCACATGCTCAACTTTTCAATCATCCTTCAAAGATATATTTTCATTTATCCAAGATAGGGATGTGTCGTTATGTAGATGGTTCTTCCCTCATTACTGTGAAGGTTCTTTATTCAAGTTAGGATATAATAAAAATATCCTAATACTATTATGGAAATTTATATAATATAAAATAACATATAATAAAAATAAAATACATATAATATAAAATAATATATAATAAAAATAAAATACATATAATATCTAATAATATATAATAAAAAATGACAAGTGTATTTGGACATTGCCATGACTCGTTTTGGATAGTTCAGTTCAATTTGGAGGTTTTTGTGAACTTGGGAGTAGGTCTGCTAGAGCACAGGGTTCAGAATTGGAGCTCACGGTTGATAATTGGAGTTCAGGGTTGAGAATCGGAGCTCACCGTTGATAATTGGAGCTCACGCTTGAGAATTGGAGCTGACGGTACAAATTTGGAGCACACGGTTCACGTTTTGGAGTTCCAGTTTTGGATTTGGAGCTCATGGCTCAACGGGTAAGCATCATGACCTCCTTTTTTGGGGCATGTTGTGAAAATGGTTTTTGGGCATCCTGTGACAAGGGTTTTTGGGTGACAAGGGTTTTTTGTGCGTGCTGTGATGTTTTCTCCTTTTTGGGACAAGCTTGAATGCAGACAGACCCTTCCTCATTTAGTGGGTTATTCAGGGATTCAATTTACAAACCTTCCTACCTTACAAATGAGAAACTCATTGTTCGGGTCATGAACTTAGAATAAGGCTTCGCACCTCACCCCCTCTCGTATCTATGAGTCACTATTATAGTGATCATTCATTTTGTAGCACATCTATAGATGTAATTATGCAATTTCTCTAGTTTTGCACATACAGGCTTGATCAAAGAAGTGCTTTGAAGAGACTGATCATCTGGACCTATGGAATGATTAAAATAGAACTATGAAATTGGGGCCCCTGACTACAACTAGTAAAACCCCTCTTAAGGTAAGGAATGTCAGACTATCTTATGGGAATAATAAGAGAATAAAGACTTCCACAATGAGGAGGTCTTACTTCACAAGGAGGTATTACTTCACCAGACCAGTTCATCCTGATATTGAACCGGTAAGGTCAGATACTACAGGGAATAGAAGCCCTTAATCTTTTAGAAGGAAAGAGAAATAAGGGGTATGGGTTGAATTTCATGTTTCCAGCTCAGGCAAGTCATAAGGCAGGAAAGGAAAGTAATAAATAAAGTAATAAGGGGGTGTCAATCACCCACCCCACCATAGGGTACCCGTTCTGGCGGTGCCAATAAAGAGCAAGTCTTAAGGCAGAGAGCAATACCATATCTAGGGAACGACCTTGGATCAATAAAAAAATATACCATAGGGAACAGATCCTCTCAAATCCAGGACCTTGAAAAACACACTTGTTCAGGGACAAAAGTTTGGGAACAAAGAAGTTGAAATAAGTAGCGACATTTAAAAAACCAAGGCAAAGCAAACAATTTCATGGTTGGGGTAGTTATACACCTTAACAAGTTGGAGAATACAGCAGAGACAACCATTACGGGAAGGGTCTAAGGTCAACAATTCAATGCCAAAACCCTCAAAGATTGGGGTTAGGAAAATTTGGGTGACAAACTAGGATGCGTGCCCAAAGTCCTGGTTCTCTCCAAAGATTGTTCATCTTGCATCTTAAGAAAGCCGAAGATGCACAATGGGATCTCAAACAAAATTGGTGTATATGCTCGGCACTAATGGCTCTGAAAATGTGGAGAACTATGTTTGACAAAAAAAGAGATAAGTTAGACATCACCCTAATTTGGGTGTGACTTTAAGGTTTTCCCTTTGACTATTGGTCTTTAGATGTTTTCAGGGGCACTAGAAATATTGTGGGGGAGTTTGTTGCGATAGATATGTCATTTAAAAAAGTCAGACAATATGAATTTTTCTCACATTTTGGTTAGACTAAACAACCATGAGGGTCTAAAGGAGAATATTGAAATTAAGAACAAAAATATTTCTATCATACAGACATCGGACTATGAGGGGTTTCCATTTAGGTGTTGGCGGTGTCATAAATACAACAATTTATGAGGTTCATAACTTTAGACATAGGTCTTCACACGGGGATGTTAAACATATAGTAGAAGGATTGGGACAAAATACTTAAACCTTGGGAACTAGGAAGTAGAAGGGGTGAATATCAAACCTCCAAAAGGTACAGGAGAAATTAAAATATGATATGGCAGTTGGGAGACAATACACCTTTGTTGGGGTGCTTAGAGTAGTGAGAACCCTAGTCATGTTTTGTTATAAGCAAGAAACTAGAACCTAACCCCTAGATCATTGAAGATCATTATAAAATATTAAATTTTTTTCTACATACCTGTTAATATCATCATCAAACAAAACTGTCCATGAGGACAGAGTTCAAGAACACTGTCCACATGAACTATATCTCACAAAAGATAACAAGTGTTTAGCCAAGCAACAGTGACGACTCATGGTATTATGCCTCACTAGTTTGCAATGTTGCAACCCCATGAAACATAATACCATGAGTCATCCCCATTATTAGCCAACACTTATTAGCTATTTTAGAGTTAGTGAATTGAAAGTGGCTAAGTCAACACAAAAAAGAAAGGTAATAAGTTTGACTAAATAAACTATTTCAATAATTGTACCTACATCTTCTTTGATGGGGCTTCAGCCAATCAATATGGAGGTATAGGTGTTCATCTTTTGATCACCCAGGACCACTATTTTTTCTTCAAATTGGGTGTTGGTCTGAGTACAAACACCACATTTGAACTACTTGCTTTTTTTCATCCTCTGCAACTTCCCTTTTCCAATCTCCCTCAAAAATGTTTGTGTTCACACACATTTCTTACCTTCAGTTGAAAACACCATTGGTTCTCTGTTACAGTACTCTTACTGTATAGTTCCTTCTTCAAGAGACACTTCTCTTAGTTAAATGAGAACTCCAGTTCTCTTATGTACACCTCCCATGCGCATATACGGTTGTAGCAGTCTTTTTCCTTCTACTAACTTCGTTGTTACAGTCCACAATGTTCTATTTCTAGAACAATCATACTCCTTCTCTCAAAATGGAGTTTATTTCCCTGGTCTACCATTTCTTCCATAACTGTATCATTAGTTAAATTGAAACAAAATAAAATTTCAGTTTACCTTGATCGGATTTTCAAATCTGAACTTGCTATAAGCTCCTACATTACCAGGGAATAACTTTACTCGGACTTCTCCTCCATTCTCTATCACTGTCATCAGCCTTGTTGCTTTTGTACCTACAATCTTAAATTTATAGTCAGCATAACATCTATCCTATGCCTTCAAGATCCTTGATCTTGTTCATCCATATGCCAATGGATCATCCTCTGCTTGCATTCTGCTCCTTCTTGTCCACCCTTTCACCTTCTATTGTCTGCTTCCAGGATCTTCTCATCTCTACCAATCTTCTTCAAAGAGAAAATCAGGCTCTGATACCACTTCATGCAGGCACCACCTGCCATAACTCTATGCAGACCTTATTTTTACAAAAACCCTGTTCAGAAAGTGAATTTCAGGCTTACTCTCCAACCTTGACCAAATGTCACCAAAGTTGGTAGTTCTGCTAGCTTTAGCAAAGACTCTTAAACAAAATCAACAACAATTTCAGAACGATTCTAATATATGGTTTATAAACCACTTATGAAGAATATTTTGGAGGTCCCACCATACACTTTGGACTTTTCTGTATTGAAAAGGAACCATCAAATCCCAGATATTGGATTCCAACCAATTTCAAAGTCATATTGAATAACTCTTACGAGAAAACATAACCTCATTAACCTTTGTCCACTTTAATTCTCCGTAATGCATATTTATTGTGGATCAAACATAACTTGCATACGTTTTCTACTAATTACACACAGTGACTTCCTAGTAGATTGGTAATTGTATATTCACAAGCTTTAACTACAATTCCATTGAATACGAAGGAACATGTAATAACTTACGATTTTATATAGTCGTCTTCAAGCTGTAAATTGATTCCTCCTGGGTGATTCATAAAGTTTCTTCCTTTGTATGTGTACAGCAAAATGAATTTCAATGCAAGGGTTTCAAATGTCTCCAGATCTGTCAAACGTATTATCACTGGGCAGCTTGATACAAATGCTTTCATTTTAAGTAAACACAGTAAACAATTTTGAACACAAAGGTTTTCAATACTCAAAAAATTGAAATAAAAGCAATTTTATTTCCTCCATTGAATCTCTATAACAAAACTTTATTGTCCATCTGCAAACCCTTAGTTTCTCTCTTCCCTCTCTATCCTTCTTGAGCTACCCAAGCTTCTGCGAGCTACCTCACCTCAAAATGAGCTAACAAAAAGATCCTCGAGCTAACCTAAGCTACCTAACTAAATGATTTGGATCTGCATTAAATAAACCTCAAGTTCTATTCTAATTCTATTTACAGATCCTATAATTAAGGAACCGAGTCCTTAATAAACTCAACTGACCCCTACGAGTCATCAGTGACTCACTAACAAACTAACAACTCTTATCCAAACATTTACAAATGGAAAGGACAAGTGTCCTCTTCCAGATTATTCAATTTTTAATCAAGATAAAAGAATTTACAAGTGTTGAGACCCTAGGTCTCTCAATTCATATGACTTTGATCAAGCCATAGATGAATCCGTTTCCATGAGCCTATGCTCCTGCATCACAAAGCAAGTTGTGTTTTACTCCAAATAGTGTTATGATGTATAGGAATCCTACAAACCTAATTGACTCGACAATGAAGTAGGTTTAGAGTCTAGATGTTTATATTTCTAGGTTAATTTTTTGTTTGAATTGAAGTGTCATAAGTGTGGCCTGTGCATTCCCACATTCACTTGGTAAATTTAGTACGGATTGGGATGAATTGACCATTTTGTTACCGATCCATTCAGTCATACCCCGATTTGCTTGGTTCGGTACCAAACTTGTCACTCCAATCATTTCAAAGGCTGAGTTAGCTTGGTTGGGGGTCAACTTGATTGACTTAGCCACTTTGTTGACAACGTTGAAAGGCTAAATTACAATGGCTACAAGCATACATTTGAATCTTATGAAGCCTACCCAATTCATGTTAGCAAAAGGCAATGCAAGCAATAAGTTAGAATGGAGACTTGTATGTAACCAAAAGAGGGGCATACATTAGAATTTTTAGGGCTACCAAATGCCCACACCTATTAACCAAACTCATTCTTGACAAGCTTTTTCTTTATCAAGTTATTGGCTTACAAGTATTTCCAAGTTTTTTTTCTTATAAGTCTTTCCGCGTTTTTTTGCTGGTATTTTGCTATGCTTATGCCAAAAAAAAATTTGGCCACGGTGTAGGTAGAAACAAACAGGTATTTGTCAGACCTGTCTTCCTCCAGCGAAGGGAGTTTGGGAAGGCTAGAGTAAAGTGAGACATCCAGTAGGTCTACACAATTCAACTACAGAGCATGTAGCTGCAGATCATAACACGGAATAGGTTGGGCCAGTACGAGATAATGTTGAACATGTTGATGTGCACATGGAAGGTAAAAACACACATTTGTAATGTTTTTTAAATGAATTACTCGTATTTATCAAAATATAAATATATTAATGAAAGATTTTGACATCATTGCAGAAATTCATCGCCCCTCGTCTGAAGATCAACCTTGCAAGCAAACTAGTAGGGATACAAATGATCAGATTCCCGAAGATGTGACTCTAACTAGATATTTAAAGAGAAGAAAAGTAAAAAGGAAGTGACTAAACAAATTTTGAGTAATTCTTATTTATAAAAAAAAAATTAATGCTTTTTTCCTCTGTTTTATGAATGAATGTTTTACTGAATTGTTTACTGATATTTTTTTTTGCCATTGACTAAATTAATGTTTTAATGAATGAGTTAATGAATGGTTTTTTCAGTTGTTGAGTGATTTAATGATTTAATGAATGTTTTAAAGAATGATTTAATGAAAGAATTCTTCAACTATTGAGAGAAATAATTTGCATTGTAGATGCATTGTTATTTGCAAGTATATGCATTGGGTTTGGGGAGTTGAGAGTGATGTGAGGGGGGGGAGGGGCCATAAGAGCTTCCACCTTCATGTGGTTGGTCCTGTTTAGTAGAGAATATTAAATTATTCTTGAAACAAAGAGGAGCTCAATGAATGGTAAGGAAGAATACATTAAAAAACATCTATTTCTATATTTTTACTGTGTAATTTTCACTATTTCTATTTGACTCCTCCATTGGAACTTGTTATAGATAGCATTGAGAAACATTTCCATAGTTAAGAGGCAAGAAAAGGAGTTTTGATTAGATCGATGACCTTATATACATAGTATTTTTGGTTATCCATGTTTTATCAGGTGATATATTCTTAACAATTAATTTACTTGAATAGTTGAATAGTATTGTAATTTACATTGTAATAGAATTGTATTTATTTAGATTGTTTTTTATTATTATTTTCATGAACAAACATAAATATATCTGATGGGTCCTAACATGAAACTATTGCAACATGACAAAAAATGATGTTTTGAAAGGTAAAGCATAAGAAGACAGTGTGAAGATCCAGAAATCAAGGTATAAATATATTTTCTTTTGTTTGATTGAGCTGTGTATTGGGTATTTATGCATGTTCACACACATACAATTAGTTGATGATGACGATTACCATACAATATAAAGGTGAAATTTGTTATATCTGATCTAAACAATTACCTTAAATATTTTGATTTATCATGATAACTGGCCCCTTGGTAATACTTTACCAATACCATATAGCTAGGACAACAAAACTTTAACAATACCATATACCTATCTCTCTCTCTCTCAGGTATGTCCATTGTTTCGTTAGTGACTTGTCTCCTAAGAGACAAAGTGTGATCGTATTATAAATCTGAGTATAGAAATTAAGGAATGTCTAAACCACATTGTTTTCTTCTATTTGTGCCAGGATAAGAGGAGCATCCAGGATAATTGGTATTGACACAAACTCAAACAAGTTTTCTAAAGGTAAATGCTCTCTTTATTAGAATAACTGTTAAAATTTACCTAAAATTTAATATACGAGTCTTAGGCTCTTAGCCTGTTAAGTTGGGTTGTTGTAGCTCTTGCCGAGAATTGTTAAGTTGCTTTTGCTTACCTCTAGTGCTAGTTGGGTCCTGAAAGGCATTTCATTTCAAAGATAAGGTGCTGGTCCTGAAAGGCCTTACCTTTGTAGGTAATAGTCCTGAGCCAAGGGTTGGTCTTGAAAGGTAGTAAAGTCCTAGTATAAGTTTGAAGGGTTGGCCATAAAAGACAGTAAAGTCATTAAAGGTCTTCCCTTTGCAAAAGTAAGGTATTGGTCCTGAGCCAAGGGTTGGTCTTGAAAGGCAGTAAAGTCCTAGTATAAGTTTGAAGGGTTGGCCCTGAAAGGCAATAAAGTCCTGAAAGGTCTTACCTTTGCAAAAGTAAGGTGCTGATCCTGAGCCAAGGGTTGGTCTTGAAAGGCAGTAAAGTCCTAGTAGAAGTTTGAATGGTTGGCTTTGAAAGGCAGTAAAGTCCTGCTAAAAGGGTTTTCTTGATTCTTGAATTATCTTACATAAGCACAAGAGGCAGTATGCTTTTCATAAATGTTGCTTCTAACTGAAATTTCAACCCTGCTCAGTCAAGTAAATGTTTGAGGCAAGTTACCCTTAACATTTTATTTGTTAATGGAAATGTAATCGCGGACCACAATTTATGAGCCTAACTCATGGGGATAGTAGCATGAAATTTCTATGGAAGTAATTATTCAGGAACAGAATGCACTATCAGTTATATATACCAAAATATATAATGTTCGCATCCCTTACATAAATGGTTTCACTATTTGCATTACATACACTGCAGCCAAAACCTTGGGAGTGATAGACTGCATCAACCCAAAAGAGCACGAGAAGCCCATTCAAGAGGTACTGCTACTTCATATTATGGTTGTATATAATAACAATCTCTCTAACACAATTAGCTCAAAGACCAGATAATGGTTGTACATAATAGTCATCTCTCTAACACCTATTAGCTACAAAGCTCATGGGAAGATAAACACTTTGGCATGTGATAAGAGACATGGTGGATGGCGGTGTGTATTACAGCTTTGAATGCATTGGAAATACATATATATTGTACCAGTCCTTTTTGGCCACCCATGATGTAAAACACCCTTTATACTCTTTTTTCAACTTTATTGTGACTCATACAAAAAGATACCTTGGACAAGGACATCAACACCTTCTGCAAGAGAGTAAGGTATTGCAAGTTTAAACTTAGTTTTGTTTTTACTTTTTTTTGGGTTTTATATGAAACAACATTTAAGATAGTTCAGTCAGGGTCAATTCTAATAGATGTCTTTTATACAGGGAAAAATATCAAAATAATGGTGAGGTACCATTACTGGAACATGCCCCAATCATGGGAACATACTCAACATACTTGTTTTCTGCAGGCCTGCAATCCATGACTGAGGAGGAATTGACCACAAACAATGAACCATGTTGCTCAGAGAAATTTGACAAAATTGGTAGCTTTTTAGTGTTTTCTCTCAAATCCATCACTGACTGTTCAGAAACTTGTTGATTCTTCCTGCCTGTAATCTCAAACTCAGGTTTGTTCTCACTTGTATTCTCAAACTCAGCTCCCAAACTGTCTGACAATTTTGAATGTAAAGACTCTCTCTTTGATCCCTTTGACACACTCCACATATTAACCTCTGCTCGATCATCTGAGCTACTTGTCAACTCACCAATGTCTGGTCCAAACAAGTTTCCTTCAGTGGTCAATCTCTAGGCTGAAACCAATGTCTATTAATTAAAATTGTCATGGATAATGTTTGAATATGAATGGTAGGAATCCATTGAGCAATCCATGACTATGGAATTATAAACTAGGATAAAGGATCAAGATGGAGGATAATTCCATACCCTTGTTACTCTTGTTATTTTTCTTGCATTTCCCTAGTAAGAGGAAACTACTTGCATGAATGATAAGCATGTGATTGATTTTGTTTTCTTTGCATAAGTGATTAGAATGTGAAAATGACATTGTACATGTAAGTGAATGAATTAGTGATCATATTGAGACATATTATTCATGATAATATGTTAGGTATTCAGTGATGATAGTGCCACATAAGGGATATGAATAGCTTATTTCCTATACTCAATTATTATTACCTGATAATATAATCTGGTTATTGATGTACTTATGAAACCAAGACTGATGATGTTGATGATATTGTTGCTATAATGATCTACCCATGAACAAGGGTATTGCCAACAACCATCAAATGTAACAACAAGGGTATCGATGGAAACCATGAAAGGTATGAGTTGGTTATGTTAATTTTCATAAGTACTGAAATGGGATTTGGTAAGAGTCCCTCAACCATGTTTAATTATATGAATTGATCTATTTATGCTAGCTTTGGGAATGTTGAATGCATGTATGAGTATCTTATTTCTAGGTAGAGCACGGACCAAGTTGTGAATATTTGATTCAATAAAGTTTGTTAAATTCTTTCATGTATTCATATGAGTGTGTGTCATAGTTGAACTGGTTAATAGTAATAACCAAGAATTAATGAGCGGTATACTCATGTTGTGGATGTGATGCCATGTGTGAGACCATGAGGATGTTGGGTTATGATTCCTTTAATGTTGCATAAGAATCCCATGAACCTTTTATTGATGTTGTCCTAGCATGACACCTCTTTTCCATCATGAAGCGAGAAAGTGAACTCTTGATGTTTCAATCGGGTGAAGGGAGACACCTTGAAAATCAACAATTAAAGAAAGTAATAATCATAATATAATGACAATACAGATGTGTAACGATTGATGTGTCGATGCATGATTTGAGTTAGCATAACCTTTGGAAATCATTTTAAGAATGTTGTTTGTGCTATTGTTACATTCATAAGTGATAATTCATTGCATAGAAATTCCAACAAGTGATTTTATATTTGAGTTATTGTGTGCAATTCTATATTCATTTCATACTATTCAGGTTATGCAATGAAGAAATTAAGTGAGGAAATTTCTATTGACTGCTAGATGTTTGAGATCTATGTTAGTAGGACATGTTGTAGGTGGATTTATGTGATGATGGAAGCGACAATAAGACCATGAAACGATAGAAAATATTATTACCTACAAAGATTCAGTCAACATGAGGGTATCCTCACAATTAACTAAAATTCTGATTCTTTGTGGAAGACAGTTGAAATTTTAGAATTGCAATTTTAGATTTAGGTTTTGCTAATGAATTTTGATGGCTGTTTTGGTTGATTTAGAGTTTTTTCAAGAGGACACACAGTAGGAATATTATGTGTTAATTCCTACAAGAGAAAAAATATATGAGCATGAACTCATAGTTAATCTTGTATTTTTTTTTTAAATCCATCAACAGGCGTCGCTTTTTCGACGTGATTCCGACACTCCGATAAACACATCCAACGACCGTGTCATGACTCCAACGCTTCCACCCATCGGACGACCGAAGGTTAAAATGTCAGACCGCGTCGAAAGGCCGACTCTTCCAGTGACGGAGGACGTTGGATGTCCGACACTTTCTTGATAAAAAACCGATGACGGCGCCATTCCTACGACACTTCTATCCGTCGGAAGGTCGACGCTTCAAGGGTCGGAGGACGTCAGATTTCCAACAGTTTACGCAATTTTGATTGGCACTTTGGAAGGAAAAATGGTTGAATATGCGACACAATGGTCTGTCGGATATTTGACCCACATTAGTAGAATGTCAAAGATCCGACGTTACACCACCGATGGCAAAAAAAAGTGTAAGTGTCGAAAGGCCGACTCTTAAGTGTCGAATTGCAAACATGAAAGGTGTCAGATATTGGGTTGAAATTCTGTTGTGTGAAGGTTCGCTTGATGCTCTTCATCATCTATTATTGCTCCTTTGAATGTATTATCATTCATTAGACATTCCAATATTTTCTGATCATCATCAAACACCCTTAGATTGGTGATATTGTCTGGAATAGAAGGCCTGAAAAGAAATTCAATTGAACATCTGTTATTCATAGGTACCCGCCTTGCAGCTGAAGTAGCTAACAAATCAGCTACTGCATTTTTTACTCTAGGAATTGAAAAGATATTGAATGCATCAAAATTTTTTAATAACTCCCAAACTTCATTTTGATAAGCCTTCAAATGTGGTGATATGCAATGAATTTTGTTTCGAACTTGTTTAACAATGATTTCGGAATCTTCGTACACTTTTAGATTTTTTACTTTTAATTCCATTTCCTTTTTCAGTCCCTGGACTAAAGCTTCGTACTCAGCTGTGTTATTAGTGCACTCAAATTCTAATCTACATGAAAGAAAATATTTATTTTTTTCTGGATCAATCAGGACACAACCAGCTCCTGATCCTGCCATGGTTTTGGAACCGTCAAAATAAAGAATCAAAAAAAATTCTACTCCTACTGAATTTGAACTACTAACTGCATCTAAGACTAACTCTACTATATTACAATCAATCTTATCAGCTCGTGAAAACTGAAGGAGATTAGGTTGGATATCTGATGTGTTACTGGCTTCTTCAGCTTGGTAATTTACTGGTTCGAGCTCAAGAAAATGGTTTCTCAAACTAGAATTAACAGGTTCATTCTTTCCTTCTAACCGGGTTACATTGTGTTTTCATCTGAGGTTCCCTCAACACCTTTATTTGATTCTGGAAACCTTTATAAGGTAACCATACATCCGACCAATCAGAGGAAAAATATCCATCCAATTTTGCTCACCAATCCCGGCTCAAAACCAAACCATATGCATCCGGGATATCTGCTACAACAATGTCTATATATTGGCATACCCTCTCATCTGCTGATAAATGTATCAGGACATCTTCCATTTCTCCTACCACTTTCACTACAGCCCTATGTAATTGGACAAATTGACCTATAGTTGGCTTAGGTTGACGATTAATTTTCTTGTAAATTGAAAGTGGCATGACATTTACTGATGCTCCAGAGTCCACCAAACAATTATGCACGTTGTAATTGAAAATGTCAAAAGTCAATAGGAATGTTGGAGTTCTATATTTAGACTTTCCTCCTAAAATTGCTTCACCAATCTATTCATCAGCTTGGTTATCATTTTGAGGCTACTTCATAGGTGTCTCAAGGGCCTTCAACAGATTTTCCTTTTGTTGGGGTAGATTACACATTTCAAACAAAGGTATGTTTGCTTTAGTCTTTTTAATATCTTCTACAATGTCATATCCCATTTCATGTTCAGTGGAATTCTTTTTGACATTCTCAACTTTGTTTTCTGTAGACTTCATAGGCATATTGACCATCTTGGGATTCTGGCTTGAGATGACAAACTCTGGTATATTAACAGTTTAAGTATTATTCTTTATTTTTTTCATGTTTTCCTAAAGTTTTTTTATCTTGGGCAATATCATGTTATCCTCTTTCAATGAGCTCCGACTCCTTGTTGTAACATTTGTTTCTGGTATTTCTTCTTCCTCAATGATATCTTCATCCTCTATATTAAACATGAAAACACAATCCCATAAACCCAAAGCATCTTCTTATTGGGTTTTTGTTGGTTCATGACCTTTCTTTTTCTCATCCACAACTTCCATTAACTTGGAATCTAATAACTGGTTCATCACTAAGGTCATCGAATTTATCCACCGTGGGCAATTTTTTCAGAGTGAGGCTGCTGATGGAATGTATCGAAATTGTTCATTCCTACCTCTGTTAAATTCATAGCCGAGGGAATATGAGAGGGAGGTTTGGATGTACCACTATCATCTCTCTTTTTATAATAAGGTTTGTATTGCTTATGGGACTCCTTCTCCTTTTCCAGATCAATTACTCTATTTGACAATTTCTGCATCATTTTTACCACACCATCTAATTCCTGTGATCGCCCATCTTTAGGCTTAGTTAACAATAGAGGCTTTTTGTTCCCATAAGTTTTTTCTTCTAACTGTATAAGATATTGGTCTATACTATCCATTTCGGCTTCCACCTTCTCAGCTTCTTCATAAGTTTCTACTAAGGTGGGCTTAACTAATCTTTTGACAAACATGTCTAGGTCAGGCCCAAGAGCTGAGGAGTAATACTCAATTAGGGCGTGCTCAGTTGGTTTTGTAGTTGCATCAAAGTTATTCATGTAGGAATCAAACCTTTGAGTGAATTTATGCATTTTTTCTTTCTTTTCTTTCTTAAGGGAAATCAACCCTTTAATTAAAGCAACATGGGTTTTCTGGATTCCATATTTGTTTATAAACAATCTCTCAAAGTAATTCCAATTTGTAATTGAATTTGCCTACAGATAAAAATACCGTGAGGCTTCTTTTCCCTTGAGAGTATGAGGGAACAATATCCAGACTATGTCTTCATGCTCTGCTGCTTGTAATCCTTCTAAAGCTAGATAAAAACTTTACAAATGATCATCCACAAGAATTCCTTCATTTGGTTCAAACTTGATTGAATGCCTTATCAAAATTCTGAGGCATAACATGTAATGGAGGAGTAAGATTTAGAGGGGATCTGGCTCTCCAAGCAGGTGGTGGAGGAGGTTGATTTGAATTTACATTTTCCATGATTCTAAGTGGAGATTGAGGTGGAGACTGAACAGGGGTTCGAAAAGGTGAGTGGTGAGGGGAATTTATCCCTAACTGATTTAGAGGTTGCACAATCTCTTGCAAGTATTTTTCTACCATTTATTCAAAGTCTTCCACTAACACTGCATCCTCACAGTAAGGACGGTATTTCATACGCACTTCTCTTCCAGGCAAGGCTGGAATATTGGGTAGTCCCCCAATATTCTTTGCATGTGCCCTTGTGATCCTTCTTAAATCATCAACCACATCCTCATCAATGGAATAAAAATACTCTGAATTTTTCTTCAGGACTAGGTCTTTAAGGGAAACTGGTTTCAGAACTGTCAGCAGTGGAGTATTCTCGAGAAAATGAATTTTCTCGGCCAACCATGCACTGGTGGCCCTCATTCTAGCACCAAAACTGTTGAGGCCTGGAAAATCCCAGGTAACAATAGTAGGGATTCTCCTCAATAAGCATTCCCAATTATCTCATTATTGTTTGGTATGGGGAATCCGTCCGGTTTGCGGTCCAGCTACCATAGGTCAAGTAACGGTTAAATCTTGTTTTACCGGTTGCGGCCCAATCCACCGTTTAGTTGTATTTTTTAGTTTAATGTTTATGTATGATATGCAAGTGCCTAGTTGAATGCAATGGATAGAGATAGCGAAGAGCTCACAATGTGATGCGAAGGTTCTTACCTCTCATCTTACCTCTTTTGCTTCTAAATCATAAACAAAGAACAACTTATGCCAATGCTAACTAACTCTATCTAACCTATCCCTAGGCAACAAGATTGTAATTAATGATGAGAAATGTACTGTAAAACATGCATTTAGAATATTACAAATAGTTGTTCATAATTCAAAATACATGAATGTAAGTAGAAATATAAACAAAGAGATAGCTCATTGTTAGTTAAAACATTCATTACTCAATATACTGCGTGAGTTTCACAAAATAAACAGGAAATCATTCATAACATTGAAATAATTCGTAAGTTAGAACAATCTCACAGTTCGTAGAAAAAGATGAAACAGAAGTAATTCCACATTCAACCAATCTACAGCATGCATTTGACACTTCACAGTTCCTTCTCCAACAGAAAATATAACTTCTTTATTATAAGAGGAAGTAGTTATTCTTACAATAACTTTTCAGAAAGATAGCATGAAAAAGTTCCTTTTCTCTTTTGACTTGATCTCTATTTATACAATTTCCAATGTCTCTTGGTCTCCCTTGCCCTTTGGGCTTCTTTTGAAAATCAGTTACAAAAAGGATTGTGTCTTCTAGTGGACTCGCTAACTTAGGAAAATATTACAAAACATTTAATAAAACAAAAATACTAAGTGGATCCAACCACATCATTTATGAATTTCTTCCAAACATTTGCATCTGTCGCTATGGTCTCAAATCCTGATGGTTCTAGGAATCTGATAGTGATCTCATGCTTGGCAGCTTGGGATTTTATATTTTCCACTCTGGCTGGAATCAAATGAAGTTGATCTTCCAGTAGATGATTTCTCACTGCTTCCTGGGCTATTATATTTTTCAGCACCTTCTCATCTAAACCTTTGACCAGCTGAATACCCAATTCATCCTCATGCCATCTGACATGCAATTGCTTTAAAAACTCTTCATGCTCAGGTAATTATTCTAACCTTTTATTTGTATATGTTTGACAATGATTGTAAGTTGTGAGAACTTTTCTACATAATTCTGCACAAACACCTTTAGTCCTTCGGAATGCCTTTACCAATTCCTCTGCAGCTTTACTCCTAAATTCTATCAGTTCTTACTCCAACTTTACTGTCTCTAAGTCTTTGACGGGTGCATTAGCTGGAGGTTCCTTGGTTCTTTCCAACCAAGTTAAATGTCCTTGAAGAATTTCCAGGATATCCTGGGTCCTGTCTAAAAAATAAGAAGTTGTACTCACAATTTCCTCCAACCTCATTTCTACTTGCCAAACTTTTAACATCTCCTCTTCTATTTGAAGCTGTATCTGGTAAATTTTACTTCTGAGCATGAGGGCATGCTTCGTCAAAGGATCAATGTCTGTTTTCTGCTCATTTGTTGTTTTTAATAAAACTTCTAGTGAAGCCTTTTGGGCCTCCAATGCTGCTTCTTGGGTTTCATAATGCTTGGATTTCCCCTCAGCAGTAGTCTTCTGTAGCTCCAAATCTGCCACTTTATTTTCTAGACTTCCTTTCTCCTTACTCAATTCTTCATTTGATGATTTCAAACTGTCCCGATCTACTTCTAATATTTGACGTCTTTGCCGAATCCTTTCACACTCTAACAAGGTAGCCTCATATTTTCTTTTGGACTCTCTTCCTACCTTTTTTTCTTTCCTTAATACTTCTTTCATTTCAGCCATTTTTCCCTTGTATTGCTCATTTTTTTCCATAAGCCTATCCACATTGTGAGAATTTGCATAGGCATTTGCAATTCCCATAGAATCGAATTCCTTCGACTGCTCTTCTACATTTTTTATGACTATCCTCTCCGTCACTGTGGTTACTGCTGGCTGAGTTCCCACCTTAAAAGTTTTATCTATCCTCCATGTGATAGACTTAGTTTTGGGATCAAAACGAATGTCCTCTAAACATGCCACATCATATTTCTTTGATGGTGTAAAAGGTATGAGTCCCAACATTTCAGCTATGGGCACATGACCTCCTGTAAGGATGCTGCTAGATGTGGTTGGCAGGTTCTCTGGATTATCCCGCACAGGGTTTTTCTTTGAACCTCCACACCTTGAACTTCAACAATATCCGGTCCTTTCCCTCCTGTATCCTACATTCCTTGATCAAAGCTTGAATCTCCTTTAACCAAAGCCTTTTCCAACTCTGCCATTTTCTTCAAAACAACCTCAGTGCTCTTTCTCTTAGTAGCTTATGCCTGATCCTTTTGTGCTTCTTCCGCCAATAACCTTTTTGCTCATGCTGCAATCCTACGAGTGCTTTCTTCTTGATATTTCTTTGCAGCTTCCTCATCTCCTTCGTCTTGATTCGGGTTATTGCTACTACTTCCTTTAGCACCAAATGGTTTTCCTTTTAACCTCTTTCTCAAGGATACCATACAATAGACATTTATGAATACTTGCTCTTCTTTTTCTATGTAGTCTGCATACTCAAAATTTACCTTGTGAGCAGCCTTGTGATCTGCCACCTTTCCTTGTGAATCATTCCTATGGAAGCTTTTCTCCCCAAAGTGGAATATTTCCATCTCTTTAACGAAATCTGGAGCGCTTTAGACTTTGTTAAAATTGTAACTTCCCACGTAAAAAGGTACTGGTGGGAAAACAACTTTCTTAATATCGAACAAAAAGCTTCCAAAACCATCTAGGAATACCTGCCTGACTGCTTCTTTTAGTACTATGTAGTATGTTGCATACTTGGGCAGTAGGGAGGGTGCTCTGGTGCCTCCATAAATTCTTAGATAAGTTCTCTCTTTGGTGAAAAAATAGTCACCATATTCTTTTATAGACTCTACTGCTCCTTCTAACAGACATGGACAGTCTTCTAAAAGGATTAACTTATAAAGGGGCCTTATGAATTCTTCACAAATTAACTGGTAATGATTATGATATTTGTGGGCTCCCATATTCTGGTATGCAATGTAAATAGGAGCCTTCCCCTCTATCCATACACACTTTAGCTTCTCAAACCTGTGCTTATAGAGTATACAATCTATCAAGAAGGATGACATAAAGAATTCTGATTTTCTCTGCTTTAAACCCTCCTGAGATGCCTTGATACCTTTGGACAAGTTTTTAGTAGCAATATCTGCCCAGTTAAAAAAATTTCCCTCCATTGCCACATAATACATGAGGGGAATCCACCCAAAATTATACATTTTTCCATCAGACCTATCATACAACCTACTTAACATCAATGTTATCATTCTAAATGGGGTTCGAAGATTAGTTGTTTCATACTCTCCTGATTGCTTATGTCTGAAAGTCTTCCCCTCAGTCATCATCCCCTTTACTATTGTTGTATATTCAAGATTAAGACTCTTGACCCAATCTGTGGTCACACTTATTTCTACTTTTGGTAGACTGTATGCTTTTGAAATGAATGCTGGTGCGAATGATGCAACAGGCTTGCCCTCTTCATCATTTATTATCATCCCCACCGTGTCTATTTTTGGAAACAACCAACCAATGACCTTTGCACATGGAAAAACCTCTATCCTAGTGGCTATCTTGGTTAACCCAGACCTCAAAATATTCTCATACAAAGAAAGATCCCCCAACCCAGCTTCAGGCACTTTCTTATCAACCATCATAGGATAGATATGGCCCCATTTCAACTCAGGCTCTTCCCATGTATCTGCTTTAGTGTCTTCGTATAGTATCTTGACTTTTACCGTAGGTGGGACTTCAGCAATATCTCTGTCATAATCGCTCTCCGCGATTTTAAGCTTCTTCCTCCCCTTCTTTAGCATGGTTTCGATAGTAAATAGTACCTACAAATCAAACTATATTAGCATTCATATGATCAATGTAATTGAAATCAATCATACATATACATTATTTCAGCATAAAACCCTAAAAGCTTCCTTACACTGTCAGTTCCTTCAATTAAAAATAGCAATACAAAACACGGTTCAGGGTTACGGTTTAAAAAACCCTACTGAAATGCGGGCAACCACTGTTGAAAAAACCTGAGGTCTGTTTCAAAACTTAAAACCCCAAAATGGCCCTAACTCTCTCATAGACGCAACAAAGATTTGAAGAACCCAAATGGCGGTGATTCCCTAGGTTAAAACAATGCCAAATAATCTCACGGTTGACATTTAAGGAACTTCCATCTGCAGGCTCTGCACAGAAAAAGAAAACCGCTGCTCATACTAACGCCCACGTGTGAGTGGCCGACTGTCTTCATATTGGCACAGAGCTCGACTTCCTGAGAACTCACCTATAACCTTAACGATCGGGAAAAAATGCATCTGGGCACACACAGGGCTTGGGTGACTTACTAGGGAAAAAACATGGTGACAAACTGACCTAAAAGACAACGAGAAACCAAAACTCCTTTATATACCTAACCAACCTAACCACCAATGATGACGGATAGGTGCAAGCCTTAACAAATAATTTACTAGGAAAAAATACAAGAAAAATTACCTGTCTGGTCAATACTAGTGCCACGCAGCTAAGAATCACTGACGAGCATGAGCCACGTGATATTCACAGAGGACATCACGCAAATAACTTCAAACGAGAAGCATTATCCAAGCTCACTGAACTCTATAAAACAACAAGGTAAAAAGCAATCGAAATGGGAAAATAAAAAGCTTTACGGGCTGTTAAAAACCCTTAACACTTGCACGTGTGAACCCAAAAACACTATTGGCGCCAACCAACCATAGGCCAAAACACATAAGTCGTTATGGGAAACCACCCGCAACAACGGATCAGACACTCAACTCCATCCGTAATAGTGGCTCGAAACTCAAGATATTTCCAGGAAGTGTATCGGATGACCCGCATAAAAATGTAGAACATTCCGCCATAGTGGATCGAACCTGAAGAAACTCCTTCCATAGCGGCTCCCAGATGCCAAAAGAAACGAACGTCGAACTCCGTCGTCATAACGGGAAAGACTCACGAAGCTTTCCACCATAGCAAGAGTAAAATTGTGATGACTCGCAAACCTATAAAGGTACCCACCGTAGCGGCTCACAACAAGGTAAACATTCGTCATAGCAACTCTCAAAAACTCAATTTGAATGACAACAAAACCTTGTCGCCGTAGCGGATGCAACTTGAGAAGCGCACCGACATAGTGGGAGTAGACTAACATTAGTTTAGAGGAATTTTGGGGTCTAAAATGGGCCTCCTAAGGAAAATAATAAAATAATAGTTAAAATAATAAAATAATATTGATTAATTTTGGAGGAAGAAAGAAAAAAACTACTTTTTGTGTTCGTATTTTCAACATATCTCCCTGTGTTTTTACTCAAATTTCGATCAGGAGAGTCATCATCACGTTTTTTCAGGTATTTCTTGTTTTTGGGGTAGCGAGGTCCGTCAAAAGTATGCAGTGTGGGTACTCGTTGGATGCGGAATCAAATTCCGCATCCAACGAGCTCTCCCTGACAAAATTTGAGTAAAAACACAATGAGATATGTCGAAAATACGAACAAAAAAAGTAGTTTTTTTTAATGACAAATATGTCAATTCAACCATTATGGTTGACTTATTTTATTGAAATTCTATTGGTTCTTGAATTCCAACTCACAAAAACTTATTTTGGCACATTTTCTTATAAGGCCCATTCTGAGACCCCAAATTTCCTCTAATTGAGTGCATAAAACAAAAATATACCCGCCGTAGCGACTCGATGATGAACAACCTTCCGCTACAGCGGCGGTGAGAGAAAAAAAATGCCCGTCGTTTTAGCTCGTAAGTTGGGAAAGGCTTGCCGTAGCGGCGTGAAATCAAAGAAGATCCCACTGTAGGGGCTCGAGACTGAGAAACCGTCCACTACTGCAGATCAAAATTTGACTTTCATCTTTGGTGGGAAATGAAGAATTTGAAAATTTATGATGGATAGGAAATTAAAAAAGACAATCAAAGCAAAGGCAAACTAAGATCTTCAAAGGGGGGCCAAAACATATATTTAAAAAAAAAATTTGGGAGATGTTGCAGCAGCAACAGGAGGAAAGATTATCCCAAACCTCCTTGGGATTCTTCAATCGATTGATATGGAAGAGAATATCTCAAGAGATTGAGAGGCACAACCATCTGTAGGATTCATCAAGCCTGTTCGAATACTTTTCTTTGTCAACATAATGAATTGGCTCTTTTTCTACTTCCATTATGAGTCTGAAGAGTCTTTTGAAGCGTAGATGCATCTCCATGTCCTCCTTCCACTAGTGATAGTTGAAAGTAGTGAGGAACTCCATTGGAGGGGCCATCTGGAATGCAGTAGAGAAGACTGAGTTGTTGTAGCGAATGCTATGAAGGAGACTAAGCTGCTTGTAGCGAATGCAGTGAAGAGGAATGATAAACCTGTAAAACACACAATCAAATAGACAAAATAAGGTCGACAGTCTGCACTTTTGGAATTTCCTTCACACCCAGCATAGTTGAACAAGCAAGCTTGATCAACAATTCCTTAACTTGGGATATTAAGTGGTAAATTCTCCGCTTCTGGTGCAGTACTGGAAGGAGCAATTTTGCTAAAAAAAATGATCCAAGTATGGATCTATAGTAGGAGGAGTGCCTTGTCCTATCGAGGCTCTGATACCATATTAAATTGAGCACATAGATCTATGGATCAACACACAACTCACAAAATAGATCACACAATTTACTCAGTAATTGAAGAATGAAACAGTGCAAGAATGGGTTGCAATTGTGAATGCTTTCATTAATCAAAAGTAATTAGATTATAATTACAATGAATTACAATGGCTAAATAGCCACAAGTAATTCAAATCCATGTGAGGATATTCGAATTGATTAGACTCTACTTGACTGAATGGTTAACTAACCTTGTCTAAATCATTATCATAGGACTGAATAGTTAACTGACCTTGTCTAAATCATTATTGGAGTCCATTGGATTTCTAAATCACAACTCAAGTGTCTAATTCAGTGTTAACTAAGCCTAACTGATTGTGGTAGGTGAGGAATGCACCTCTCCTGCATGCAGCCCTGCAAACCTAGTGCTAACTGAATGTAACTGACTCCTAACTGAGCTTGACTAGTCACCAACTCAACTCAACTGACCTTGGTTGGTATTGGCACTCCTAGTGGCTCCTAAATTGTAGGGATTGATCTAGGAGGCTCCTAAACCGATGCATGCAAGTGCAATCAATGGAAGTAGGCCTCAATTAGTGTTCCCCACACTTTAGTAATTGGAACATGTGCCCCAATTAGGCCAATTGGACCCAATGGTGCTAGTGACTAAAAATAGACTGGATGGACTCTCGATTTAGACATGACTCCTGATTTAGAAATATGACATGAGGATTAATAAACCTAACATGAGGATTTGACCCCGATACCTTTGCTCAAAACTTACAACACTCGACCACTTGAGCTAGCCCACCAAGCTATGTATGTATATATGTATATACATATATACATATATATGTAAGCAGGTATATATATACACATATCTATATTTGTATATATGTGTGTGTGTGTGTATACACAGACATATGCATACACACACACACATATATATACATACATATATGTGTGTGTGTATATTCAAGAAAAGTAAATAATTTATTTACTTTGTCTTATATGTATATTCGTGCATGGTTTGTTTTTCATGAGCGATTATAATCACTTTAATGTAATTATTAATAACCTATTATGCCATAGAATAACATACTTAGTAGTATAGTTATTAATGATTTAATAGGAAAATTAACTTATTTTCCATGTAGGAGTTCGATCATGCCTCGTGGAATATTTTGTTGAGGCTAAGATATCAGAGCTATATGGAGAAAATATTTAATGTTACGTATCAACACTTAATACTGGTTATCCTTATGCTAGTAGTTATTTCATATTAGCTTTTTTCTGCCTTGTGGTGACTAGTGGTTTGTTCAACGTCCCTACCTGGGACTAACCTTTAATCATAATTTATACATCATTTATAAAATTAAGAGCTGTCACGATTCACTTTCCTTTTCATGTTCCCACGGCACTAAGATGGATACAACTCTCATCAACTCATGGTTACCCAACCATTCAACTTCTCCCCTAGTGGATTTCATGCTCCTATCATTTTAGTCACACCATGTCTTCAGTATCCTAAGTCTGCAAATCACAATACAACTTAGGAATTCATATTCATAGTTACAGAGTTTTACCTATGGAGCCTTTACTTGATCTCCTTGCGATGAGCAAGTACACAATTTCAGTTTCGGTTACATGTATAGGGGCAAAGAAGTCAGATATTACATCCCTCCCCTTAAGAATAACATCATCCTTGGTGTTCGTACCCTTCAAAACTCTATCTTTCATCTTTTATTTGTCTTTGCAATTACATTTTTCAAGCTTTCCTTGATAGCCTTGGCATCTCTGCTCACATGTCTTCAAGATTATTTACTTTTTGAAGATGTATTTACATAATCAATGCAATTTATTTCCATAATTTCATAACAAAATATGTGCATTCACATGGTCATTAAAAAACTCAAGAAGAACATAAATCATAATTTTTTTGCAACATCCTAATGTTGCCTTTTCCATATCAACTCCTTTAGAGTTCATTTCACTAACAAAAATTTACTTTGTGATTGTCATGTACCTGCACTATATGTTAGTCATACACGATATGCATATAAATCATAAAGTATTCACAAAATTATTTTCCATGGCACTTAACCTTGCCATATATTCTCATCCATATTTCTTTTTTCATGGCGTCGAATTTTTTTATCCATACCCCCTCCCCTGTATGGAAGTACTTTTAGCCACTTTCGACTTGCTTTTCAACATGTATCAATTCTCATCACATAATTTACAACATGATCATGAACATAACATAAAAATATCATGATCATAACATGAACATAAACATAACATCAACAAAGCATGCTTGTAACAAAATCATAAAACACATAGTTTCCACATCATTCATGACTCACCCAACATGAGGATAATACCCTTCCTTGGCTTATTTCCTACCTTTTCTATTTAGGGTGGTAACACAACCATTGTTACTAACTAGCACATTAAGTGCTAAGACTACGCCAAGTGCTCATATTCCACTAAGTACTTCATTGATTCATTCGAGTTTGAATAGATCTAGGTGCTCCAGATCCTGCAATCTCAACATCACTCTTCAACGTCATAATGAGTCTTAAACTATTCAGGCTCTCCAGAGATGACAATTTCAACACCAAATTCAAATATTATAATTAGTCTTAAATTGTTTAGGTGCTCTAGAGCCTACAAGCTCAACACCGAATTCAAATATCATAATGATTCTTAAACTGGTCAGGTGCTCTAGATCCTACAAGCCCGCAACAAATTCAATAATGAATCTTACCTTTTTCCATTGACCTGGTCGAAGTTCAAGGTTGTTTTCTATATTTAATTATTAATGCAGAGTAACCACAAGGTATGTTTACCAGCCCTTTGTAGTGTCATGTAAATAATATCCATTTTATCCTGCAGTCCTTCCTGGACTAGTTATATGGAAAACTAAATGCTCAAGGACCTTTGACCAAACCCCCTAGTGTACTAGGTACCATTACCCCTTGTAATGTCCACGCTACACTAAGTACTTCATTGATTCATTCTATTTTTAAATAGATCTAGGCGCTCCAGAGCTTGCAAGATCAACACCTATCTTCAACATCATAATGAGTCTTAAACTCTTCAGGTACTCCAGAGCCTACAAGTTCAACACCAAATTCAAATATTATAATGAGTCTTAAATTGTTTAGGTGCACTAGATCCTACACACTCAACATCGAATTCAAATATCATAATGATTCTTAAATTGTTCAGGTGCTCCAGAGCCTACAAGCTCACACCAAATTCAATAATGAGTCTTACCTTTTTCCATAGACCTGGTCGAATTTCAGGGTTGTTTTATATCTTTAATTACTGATGCAGAGTGGCCACAAGGTTTGTTTACCAACCCTTTCTAATGTCCTGTAAATAATATCCATTTTATCCTACAGTCCTTCCTGGACTAGTTATATGGAAAACTGAACGCTTAAGGACCTATGAATGAACCCTCCAATGTACTAGGTACCATTACCCCTTGTAATGTCCACACTCTGCAACTTTTATTTTTGGGAAAAACTCTTATTCCAATTCATGTTGTCTTACTTAGACTTGTACCTTTTATTATTCAATCTCTTTCTTCCTTTTCATTAAGCGGTTTTGTTTAGTGTGTAAATATGTCTTGAATTGTTAAGAGCCTTATAATTTCAAGGTGTCCCTGTGATAAGCTCAAAGGTTTCATAATTTATTTATTGAATTTAAGTTTCTTGATCTTTAGTGCAAGTTTCGTAAATTTACATGTTTTTTCTTAATTTATGGTCTTATTGAAGTTTCCATAGTCCATTACGTGCAATAAGCTCAAAGCATTTCCAGTCATCATGACATAGAATTAAAACTTGAATAAATGAAAATATCATAATCATCACATCGTTAATAATACACGATGTTCCAGATCCTACCAACTCAATATCAACTAAACACATAATCATCACATTTGTTAGTTATATTTTGATGTTCCAGAGTCGGTCAACTCAACATCAATTAAATACATAATCATCACATTGTTAGTAATACTTTGATGTTCTAGATCCTATAAGCTCAACATCAACAAAACACCTAATCATCACATTGTTATTCAAGATAAACACATAATAAATATAAATAATCGCAATGCATTAGAGCCCACAAGCTCATCATCATATCAACATAATAAGTATACAACTTCTTGATGCTCTAGAGCTCACCAAGTCAAGATCAATTTAAGTATATAAATATATAAATTCTAATAAGTATTGATAAAAAATTAATATCTTAAATAATAAAATACTTTCAATCAATATTTTAAATCCTTCCTTTCCAAGTAATTAATTATTTAACTTGAACCTGCTATAACTCTTTTAATAAGGATCCTACACAAATAATAGTTTTTTAATATACTTCTCGTAGGAAGCTATCCATCCAACCGTTTTAAAAGCTATTATATTTTTCTATCAAGAGATAAGTACTCTTCATATGCAAAGGCATAAGCCCTGATCAACATTGCATTTATTTTTCATGTCCTTAATACTATCAACATGCTTATTCTCTAATATTTTATGCACTTCTGACTTCCACTTAGTTTAACCTTTCTTTGCCCGAGATATATCATTATTAATACTTTTCCAATTCGATCCTTTAGATATATCACTATTAATACTTGTCCAATTATACCCTTCTAGTAAGGTGCTTGTTAGAACAGTAATCCATCCTTAATACCTAGTTTATACCTTAGTCAATTTCATTTGCTTCTAAGCATTAAATTGCTATGGTTTAGACTTAGGGAATTTGATCTAGGAGGTGAACTGGTTATTTTCAGACCATTCACACATGCGCCAGTGCTCTAAGTTGTTCAACCCAACACATGTGCACCCTCATTTAATTTCTTGGAGTGCTACCTCCTTGAATTCGGGAATCTAGGTTTGACTAGTGGCACTAATGATGTATTTTGTTTGCTCTCCTAGGAGCATTTATTGTCACATTGAGCCTCCCACACAGCTCTATTTGCTCACCCACACATGCCTTGGACTCATTTGTTTCCCCATCACACTTCACTAATGTTCACATGAGGTTTCATGACTTTTTGGGCTGAGTTGGAGCTTGATTGGTCCACCTAGGGGGGATTGAGGTCAATTTTGGCCATGTCACATGTACACTCATATTTGGATTCCTAAGGCTCACGAATTGGTCCTAATGTAATATATACCTGACCTAAACACATTCAGATGTTAGACAGTTCAATAATATTCACTTTGTGTTCACATGTGTATGTAAATTTGTTCCTCTTTCAAGATTTTTTGTTGGTTTTTGCAAACTAACTCGAATTGTGAGAGTCTCTTGCACACCTATATCCAAATGTAGATAAAATTATCACATGGTATCATAGCTTATTAGAGTTTCATATCAGTATTGAGTGTATGAGCTGCACATTGAGATATTTTTTGGATAAAATTTGAGTGTTTTTGCAGGTACTTTCAGGAAAATCTCCCCACTAGCGCAAGAAGAGATGGATAAAAACCACATATTGGTAACTCCATTCAATTAATTTGAATGGAAGGCCAATATGGTCATCCCAATGATATCTTAGGGTCTCTACAAGGTCACCATGGGTACAGAAGTGGAGCCAAATTTTACAGTAGAGAACTTGAAATACTTCAATAGAATTGATGTGGCATTTGGATTGTTGTGTATAAGCATTTCAAGAGGTATCCTATTTCATGTTGGCAGTTTGAAAACCCCAAATGATGTCTGGAAGAAGCTCGAATCTCTCTTTGGGAAAACTAATGAATTGAGGGGACATCAGCTTGAAAATGAACTCATTACCCTGATCCCAGTGCATTTTGACACCATCCAGGAGTTCTTCACCAAAGTTAAGTCTCTAGTAATTCAAATCAAGTAGTGTGGAATAGAGAAAAAGGAAGAGTAGCTAATACTGTCAATCCTTTCTAAGTTGGGGCCAGAATACTTAGTGTTTGTTAGCACATTCATTTATGGCAAGCTAACCATTCGAAATTGGCAAATGCCAACACTAGCTAGCTTCATGGAGTCTTTGACCCATGAGAAGGATAATCTAGTTCATATGGGAACAATCAAAGAAAGAAAGGATCAATCCTTGGCTCCTAGTGTTTCGAATGCCTCCAAAGGCAAGCAAAAAGAAAAGATTTTGAAACAGCTAGAGAAGAAGAAATCAAACAGACCCAAGAATCCAAATACCTATCCTTCAAAGGATAAGGATAAGAAGGGAAAGGAGAAAAACAAATGCACCTATTGCCACAAGGGGTGGAATTTAGAGAGCTCTTGCTTGAAAAAAAACCATTGATATGATGGCACAACTACTGGATAAAAACAACATCCCAATCCCAAATGGTGCAAGGAAGAAGGATGGCAGCTCATGTTCAGGCAACAAGGAGAAATGTCATGCTTTGGTAGCAGGTTCTTCTGATCCCTCCACCTTCATCATTGATTCGAGAGAATCCGGGGATATGTCCTCTATCAGAGAACTCTTCCCTTCCATGTATTCGAATAGTGGCCCAACTATTCGAATGGGATATGACTCTACGATCCATACCAAGGGAGTTGACAGGATCAACCTTGACAATGGATATTTCAATCATGTTCTCTATGTAGTAGAATTGGCAGCAATTTTTTTGTCAGTATACCAAATGGCACATCTTGGAGAAGCAAAGAGAGTAAAATTTACTCCATATGTGGTAGAGATAGTAGAAATCTCCTCCAACCAAGTTGTGGCATTGGGCTATGCAGATCACCAAGCTAGAATGTATAAATTCTCCACATTTCTTCCAAATTCCAAAGGGAAAGTGCTTCTATCTCATGCTAATGATACCTCCAAGATATGGCAGGAGAGATTTGTACACATGAATTACAAATACCTTCAAGCACTAAACACGGATGACATGGTGGAAGGGCTTCCTCCTATCAAATCTTCCAATGGTGCATGCATTGGTTGTGTAGTGGGAAAGCATCCAGAGCGCAACTATGAGAAGGGGTAGTCAAGGAGAGCTACACAAACACTTGGATTGGTGCATTAAAATCTCATTGGTCCGCTTCCCACTCCCTCCTATGGAGGAGCAAGGTATGTTCTCACTTTCATAGATGATTACTCTAGGTTTTGTTGGGTGTACTTCTTTAGGCTAAAATATGAAGTCTTTGAGACGTTGAAGATTTGGAAGGCCCTAGTGGAGAACCAAAGTGGGAATAAGATTAAAATACTTAGGACTGAAGATGGTAAAGAGTATGTCAATAAAAATATGCAGCACCTATGTGAGGAATGTGGCACCAAATGCAACATTTGGTCCCCTACACACCTCAGCAAAATGGTGTGGTAGAGAGGAAAAATAGGTCTCTTAAAGAGATGGCTAGATGCATGATTGAGGCAAAGGATTTTATTCCTAAGATATAAGATGAAGCCATCGATTGTGATGCATATATTCATAACAGGGCTTTACACAAATTAGTGAAAGGGAAAACACCCTACGAGAAAAGAGGAAGGAATTGCAGACACAAAGTAAATAATGTATCATGGTTGGTTATGGTGAAGACATAAATGGTTATAACCTCTTTGATACATCCACACATAAAACTTTCATTGAGAGAAGTGTGCAATTCGAAGAGGAGATTATACCAGATTTTGAACTAGCACCGGGGGAATGCTCTTCTCCCTAACACCATGATGATGTAAGTGATGACTCCACCTCTGATTTTTCTAATATTTATGATAATGACATGCCTGAAGATGAAATTTCTGTACATTAATCACCTTCAAGTCCCAAATGGGCTGATAAAACCATACAATCTCTTGGGGATCTAGCAGGCAATCCTCTAGATCCTAGGAAAACAAGATCACACTTTCACAATGGTTCTTATGCAAGTGAAATTGCTATTGTTGAGCACTTTTATATGATGATTGGATATGATCCATAGTCATATCAGGAATCATGTCATGACCCAAGGTGGAAATTATCCATGCAAGATGAATTCAATTTTCTACAAGAGAATGAGATTTGGGAATTGGTTCCCTTATCTCCTAAGAGGAAGCTTGTGCAATGTAAGTGGGTATTTAGAACCAAAGTTTCTGCAGATGGTTCTGATATTAAGTACAAGGCCATATTAGTTTCCAAAATATTTTCTCAAGTCCAAGGAGTGGACTATACAAAGACCTTTGCACCGGTTGCAAAGATGGATTCAATCAGGCTAGTTTTAGCCATTGCTGCTAGTAAAGGTTGGGAGGTTCACCACATGCATGTCAAGAGTGCATTCCTCCATGGTGAAATACAGGAAGAGTTATACATGTAGAAACCTAAAGGTTTCCAAGAGTATCCTTCCCTTGTTTGCAGGTTGAATAAATCACTCTATGGCCTCAAGCAATCCCCAAGGGCTTGGTATGCCAAAATGGACAATTGTTTGCTCTCAACTGGTTTTATTCAATGCAAGTATGATACCAATGTGTATTTGTAGAAAAACAGTGATGTATTTCAGGTTATGTACTATATTTTGATGACCTCTTAATTACAGGGAGCTGCACCAAAGAAATCAGATCAATTAAGGAATCTCTACACAATGAATTTGCAATGATTGATCTAGGATTGCTAAAACAATTTATTGGTTTGAAAATTGAGAAATCTGAAAGAGGAATCATGCTCAACCAACATAAGTATGCTTCAGACCTGATACTAAAGTTTAAAACATCTGATTGTAAGGCAACCAAGTTCCCATTTCTTTCTATCATAAAACTAGGTGAATTTGGTGACTCTCCTTTGGTAGATTGCTCATTGTACATTCAGCTAGTTGGTAGTTTGTTGTATCTTACACATAGCAGATCTGATTTAGCATATGTTGTTAGTGTTGCAGAAATATATATGAAACAACCACATGAGATCCATTAGAAGGAAGCAAATAATATCTTTCAGTATGTTCAAGGCACCAGGAGTTTCGGGGTACACTATGCAGCTAGTTCTCCACTAGAACTAGCAGGATTTTCTTATTCGGATTGGGTTGGAGATCCCAATGGCAGAAAGTCTACTTCAGGATTTTTTTATGCTTGATGATGGTCCCATTTTCTGGTCAAGTAAGAAACGAAAAACTATTTCTTTTCTTCAACTGAGGGCGAATACAGGGGAGCAGTGAATGCATCTACACAATGTGTGTGGTTGCAAGGCATTCTTTGGGAGCTTGGTATTTCACTTTATTCACCCACCGTGATTTGGTGTGACAATCAAAGTGAAATCAAGATTTCTATAGATCTAGTACAGAGGCAGAGGACCAAGCACATAGAGATCCATATGCACTACATTCGGGGCTTAGTGCATGATCAGGTGATAGCCTTACAGTATTTCCCATCCACCGAGCAAACTGGTGATATATTCACCAAGAGTTTTACTGAGAAGACCTTCACTTGCTTGATATAATTGCTTGGAGTGAGTGATGGATGGTGATGTCTGCCATTCACCTTCATATTTTCAGCCCCATGTCCATTTTTTAGGAGAGGTTTTGTTCCCCTGTGGTTTTCCTCTTTTCCTTGTTTTTCATGGACAAATAAATTTTTGTTGTATGAGGTGTCTTGAGCCTTTGTTTCCAAGGTCTCCATAATAATTTGGTTAAGTTGTAATAAGTCATGGTTAAGGGGGGGTGTTAGAACAATAATCCATCCTTAATACCTAGTTTATACCTTAGTCAATTTCATTTGCTTCTAAGCATTAAATTGCTATGGTTTAGACTTAGGGAATTTGATCTAAGAGGTGAACTGGTTATTTTCAAACCATTCACACATGCACCAACTCTCTAGTTGGTCAAGCCAACAAATGTGTGCCCTCATTTAATGTCTTGGAGTGCTACCTCTTTGAATTGGGGAATCTAGGTTTGATTAGGGGCGCTAATGATGTATTTTGTCATTTTTGGCTCTCCTATGAGCATTCATTGACACATTTAGCCTCCCACACACCTCTATTTGCTCACCCACACATGTCTTGGACTCATTTATTGCCCCAACACACTTTACCAATGCTCACATGATGTTTCATGACTGTTTGGGCTGAGGTGGAGCTTGATTGGTCCACCTAGGGGGAGTTGAGATCAATTTTGGCCATGTCACATGTACACTCAAATTTGGATTCCTAAGCCTCACGAATTGGTCCTAATGTAATATATACATGATATAAACATATTCAGATGTTAGACAGTTCAATAATATTCACTTTTTGCTCACATGTATATGTAAATTTGTTCCTCTTTCAATCTTTTTTTGCTGGTTTTTGCAAACTAACTCGAATTGTGAGAGTCTCATGCGCTCCTAGATCTAGTTGTAGATAAAATTCTCATAGTTCTTCTTATTAAAATTTCAACATGATAGTTCCTATTAAGTTTGTGAGGAAAAGGAATTATTAATACATTTGTAAATTCAATAACTATTAGAAAATGCATATAATCCTTTATGGATAATTAATTGTCTTACCACATTTACTTGGTACATATTCTAAAATCATTAGGAAATGATTATTGAGCAAAAACAATATATATGTCATTGACTAATGGTATACTCCAATCTAATCATAATATGAATCTAACTAATGTTGTAATGTTTTATAAGGAGTACTTTTAATATTTGCCTATTTTTTCACAATTAAACCAACTCTTTAATTAAATCACTTATAATGAAATTTTTAAGTACATTATACTTACAATAGGATTAATATCTAAACCATTTAATTCTTACCCTCTCGTCTTATCAACCTTACTCGGCTTTACTTTCGCTATAAATACAAAAGGTTCCTTATTACTAAGGGTAATAATCCATTCAATTCTTATTTTCAACTATAAACCAACACTTTAATCAAATCTTACTAACCCATTAAAATGTATTCACATATAAAGATCTAGTCAAACTTTATGCTAGAGGTCTTAACCGTTAACTTATAAGATATTAACAATTCTCTTCAAGGGTATTGCACCTTCATAAGAAGGTGGAGTCATTATATCCATGGATTCCTTCCAATTACCCATCATAACAAGACTAATACATAATTTTAGATATTTATACATCCATCATTTTTTATCAACTGTAAAATCTAAATATTTATATTTATCGAAAGATACTTTCTTTATTTTTATTTATGAAAACATAACTATACATAACAAAAGGTAAAGTACTTAGTTACACCTTGTAGACTTAAATGATTAATTGAGGACAATTGATGATTTAACTGACTGAAGACAATTCATAACTGGACCATCTGAAGACTTGACTTCGACTTTCCACCCAACCATCTCACATTATATCCGACATTCATTTCATCTGCCGAAAGTCCACCCTCAAATAAATCATGAACTCACTAAAGTGAGATACTTCTTACTTTCTTATCCCTCACAAGACTGAGACTGCCACTTTACTAGTTCTTGGTTGATAGTTAAACTATTCTTTATCTTTAGGTTATCAAACTTAACCTCAAGTCTTACTCTAACCTTTACGTAAATAGATCTCCTCTGTATTTTTACTTATAAAAAATGAAATCTTTTCCTCATACTTTAATGGAATTTTAAATTTTTTATAACAAATTTATAAATCAAACGTTGGCAACGTTAGCATGGAATCGCTCTCCCCAAAGGAGGTGCCCATCTCCTTTGAATGAAAACTTTTTAATGTAAACGAAGTCAATCAATTCAAGCATGGGATACAAAAAAGAATGTCCCACTTACTTTTTTGGATACAATCTTTAATTAATAATACTACCAAATGATCAATCATGGGATCGAGCTCCCAAGGAGGGACGCCTAGCTTGCTCTTTCCATGCGCAGAGCTCAAAACATAGTTAATATAGGCAATGAATTCTTAAATAAATGGGTCGTTCTCCCAACCTTCTTATTAAAATCTTAGAGGTTTAAATCATTAATACTCTCAAATGTTTCTTGCCTAGCTATTGCAGAATGTAAACATACTAAACATTTTATTTTTGGCGACCTTTCCATTAAAATCTTAGATTGTTAATTTAAAACACTCAAACGTTTTAGGTTGGCATGGAATTGCACCCACCCCCAAAGTAAGGAACTATTGAGTGGAATGACTTAGCTACTAACTTCATACATACATTTGAATTTGTCAATGATCATTCGTCGATTGATGCTGCATTGCAAGTAATCAAGACGAAAATATTTGAAGATACCTTGGTTGCAATGACAAACTTCAATCAGAGCATTGCAACAGCTATAATGTGACAAGAGAACCTGATGATGATGACCCACTCGACGTACACATTCCAGAATCTGAAGGTACATGCGCAGTGGAAGGACTTGGTATTTCTAGCGACCAATTTTTGAATCCGCTAAAAGTCAAGAAAGTCAACATCGGCTCCTCAAAGAATCCAAAATCTGCTAATAATGGATATTATTGGGATGATGAGGCTGACGCGAAGATCACGGATCTATTGCATGAACTTCAAGATCTGTTCCCTACAAAATTTAAATTTTTCGATGATCATCCATCGATTGATGTTGCATTGCAAGTAATCAAGACGAAGATATTTGAAGATATCTCGGTTGCAATGACAAACTTCAATCAGAGCAGTCCAATAGCTATAATGTGAGAAGAGAACCTGATGACGATGACCCACTCGATGTACACATTCCAGAAACTGAAGGTACATGCGCAATGGAAGGACTTGGTATTTCTAGCGACCAATTTTGAATCCGTTAAAAGTCAAGAAAGTCAACATCGGCTCCTCGAAGAATCTAAAATTTTCCAATATTGGATATTATTGGGATGATGAGACCGTCGCGAAGATCACGGATCTATTGCATGAATTTCAAGATATGTTCCCTACGAAATTCTCAGAGCTGAAAGGGATTGTCGAAGACCTCAGAGAAATGAATATAGCTTTAAATCCCGATGCAAAAACTGTCAGGCAACAACCATATCGACTGAATCCATGGTATAAAGAAAAATGAAAGGAAGAGCTGGATCAAATGTTGGATGCAGGTATCATAGAACCTGTAGAAGAGTTAGAATGGACCATCCCGATGGTAGTGCAACATAAGAAGACTATGAGTGAAGTGTGGATTTCGTCGACCTGATAAAATTGAATGATGCTTGTTTATATGACCCATTTCCGACACCATTTACGAAGGAGGTACTAGAGAATGTCAGGGGTCAAGAAATTTACTCATTCCTTGATGGGTTCTTTGGCTACCATCAGATTAGAATCACAAAGAAATACCGATACAGGACAACCTCTGCGATGGAGTGGGGTTGTTTCCAATACACAGAAATCCCTTTGGACTCAAGAATGCTTCTATTATTTTTTCCAGAGTAGTAGTAGCCACAATTAAAGATTCTATTCATAAATTTCTTGAGGTCTACTTCGACGATTGGACAGTATTTGGGCTCATTAAGTATCATATTGAAATCATTAGAATGATGTTGGAAAGTTGTCGCTAGTATCAAATTCCATTGAACTTAAATAAATGTATCTTTTGCACCCTGTTTGGAATTCTGTTGGGCAATGTGGTTTGTCGCGACAGAATTTCGGTCGCCCCTGCTAAAATTGCGATCATCATCGACCTACCACCACCAACCACAATGAAACAACTAAGGGAAACATTAGGACATACAGGATACTACCGAAAATTTATCAAAGGATATGCAGAGGTGACTGCTTCGATTGTTAAGTTACTAAAGAAAGATGTTAAGCTCCAGTGGATGGAATTTTTCCAAGAAAGTATGGATATGTTGAAGAACAAGATGGTTACAATGCCCATACTTGTATTTACAGGTTAGAAAAAGGAATTTCATGTAAATGTCGATGTGTCATCTATCGCGCTCAGCGTGGTACTAGGACATCCTGGAAAGGGGTTGATTGATCATCCTATTGCCTTCGCTAGCAGGAAATTATCAATGGTGGAGAAAAATTATACCACGATAGAAAGAGAAGGATTAGCGATGGTATACACTCTGCAGAAAATTCAACACTATTTGTTTGGTGGCCATTTCAAAATGTACACAAATCACTCAACACTAAAATACCTAGTGAATAAGCAAGTGTTGGGCGGGAAGATTTGTCGGTGGCTTCTCCTTTTTCAGAAATTTGGCTTTGAACTCATTGTTCAACCCAGTTAACTAAATTCAGGACCAAACCACCTGTCAAGGATAAAAAAATGGCAAAGAACCTCGTAACCTTGATGATAGTCTACCGGATGCACAGTTATTTGCAATAATAATGTTTGATGATCAGTACATAGACATCATACACTTTTTTAGTATGGGTTATGCACCAACTGAATTTACTACTACATAGAAAAAATAGTTAGTTGTGACATTTGCATACTTCCAGTTGATCGTTGGACAATTATATAAAATGGGCCCTTATGAGATTCTTCAATGTTGCGTCTTGGAACATGAGCGACCAATGATATTAAACGAAGCACATGTTGGTGTCGCGGGAGGCCATTATGCTGGAAAAGCTACAGTGCAAAAGATATTGAAAGCAGGATTGTGGTGGCCTACCATGCATGCGGATGCCCAAGATGTAATACCCTCGGTTGCATTAAAAGATACATGATGTGTATATTGTAATTAATCGTGGTGTGGAGCTAAAGGCAAAAGCCCCACCATCGATTTGGTTGTGTTATGTTTCAGCAATTGGGATCGTTGCCGATGATATATCATGCTATCCGGCACATAATAGTTTTGGCATCATGTAAATATGCACATTAATTAAAATGAACCTACAGCCAGCTACGACGGTGCAACATTAATGAAAAGGGCATGATTTCCTACGGTTAAGGGGGGGGATTGTCAAATCTTGAGCCTATGGGGAAAATCCATGTGTCAACCACTCATTTAAAACTCCTGTTGTTAGTTGGGGGCAGTTATTGTTGGGTAGTGGTGGGTGGCAGGTTTTCCCACACGCACACTCCACCAGCAGACTCCACCACTTCACGTGGGTAGGGATTCTTCGACTCCCCCACTCTCTCCATCGTTTTGGCCCATCTTCACGTAGAGGGACGGTTCGCTCTTCATTCTTCACGCACAAGATTCTTCCTGGTTTTTCTTCACGCAGCAAGCTGGAAGGGTGGCCTCAGGACACGATCTCTGTGTGTATAGATGTTTTCCTTACCGATTGGGTGGATGGTGTTGGGTGTATGCTTTCCCTACCGATTATGGACTATGTATTTTCCCGTCACTTCATTGTTGAGACCGGGGGCTTTGGTTTTCCCCACGTCGTTCATTTGTTGTGGGTGCAACTACCTTTTGGGGTTGCTGCTGAGTTGTTTTGGCCACGCTAGGGCCAAGAACAACCTTGATTCGCCTTGCTTGACCTGAGATGCGTTCACCATTTCTGGGTTGTCACCCTGTTTTCTTTTGTTTCCTCACAAAGCTATGAATCGCTTGGTTTTACTGCGGGTATGCAGTGGTTGGTCTTCAGACTGTGCGGACTGGGTTTGAAATATGGGTATGCTTGAGAAACCTAGTGTTTGGGAGATACATAGATAGAGTTAGATGGTTGGATTTCTTCTCCACAACCCCGGGATAGCACTGGAAAGGGAATTCAGGGCCTGATGGACTGTGAAGCAGAGAAGGGACTGATTCCTGGTGTTGGGTGTGTGTGGGTGTCTTAGAAGTCAGGATATCTTTGGTGTAGGCGTCCTTAGCTCTCCAATGAGCCACCAGCTTAGCATTCAACTTTTCTCAGCTCCTTGATAGCCTGATAAACCCTACTGTGTTGGCTTTGCTGATTTTTGTACCTTGGCTATGTGTAAGCCTGCTTAGTCCCTTATTCCTTGGGGAATCATGCCCAGCTCGGGGGTGGCAGTGTTGCTAAGAGATTGATGAGCACGCTGGCCTATGGTTGGGTGGAACCTTGCAGCGACGTAGCTGGTTGCAGGACGAATTCTTGATAAGATAAGTATTCTTTTATATTTTACTTCTGCAATCATATTTGATGTTTAATGAATGATGATGAACATGTTGAATGCCTGAATGAATGTATGTTTGCTTCCGCTGTGTATGTAAATGATTATGCATCTTAGCGTGCTTTATGTTCAAGCATTTCGAGTTTATGTGTGTTCATTCTCATGGGGCTACTTGCCCGGATGTTTGTTAGTATATGGTAGCGTCCTCTTCGTCAGTCGAAGGGTCGGGGACGTTACAGTGTGGTATCAGAGAAAAGGTTGCAGCATGGGCCTGAATGGGCCATGAAGATGCAGTGACAGAGCCATCATTGCAGCAATGGGCCTCAAAAGGCCATGAGAACCAGTTAGCAGAGGCGGGTTTCCTTCTGCCCAGCAGAGATCAAAAATTAGAAAAACTTCAAAAATGTTCCAAGTGCCGAACTCGTCGGATCATTGGAGGACTAAGTGAGAAGATCCTCCAATACAGCGGAAAGTATAGGTTGAAGGCCACCCGACGAGGGACAGGCAGAAAGGCTTTCGAAAATTTTTCTAAGTGTTAGGTTGTCGGCCCATCGGAAAACTTAGATGGATAGACCTCCGATGCAGGCCCCGGCAGTGGTGGAGGATAAGAGAATTTCGCGAAAATTAGCTAACGGATTGGCGGAATTTAGTTGATCGGCCAGTCGAAACGTCGGCGAGGAATAGTGGACGGGATCGTCGACATGGAGAAAAAAGGAAGCAATTTTTCCCAAAATTTTGCTTAAGGGTTGAGACCATCGACGAGTGCTAGAGATTAGCTGACGGGATCGCCAATGATTAGACAATGGGAGCACCGAAACGACGACTCTGTATGGCTAAGGATCGTCGAAACGTCGATGGAATTTAGTTGAACGGATCGGTGAAACTTAGATGATGGGTTTGCTGAAACATCACCGTCGTCGAAAAAAGATAGAGGATGAAGGCGCTGATGCAGACAGGAAAGAAAGACAAATTTTTGAATTTGTCTAAGTGTTGAACCCATCGGTGATCGGCGAAAGTTAGAAGATTGGAACGTCGATCGGCGGAAGTTAGTTGACGGAACCGCTGAAACGTCGACTCACTTAGTCGGAACCATCGGAGAAATTTAGAGGATGGAGCCACCGATGTGGTGGCTGACGTTGAAAGAAATTAGTCGTTTTGGTTGACGATGAACATCGAAAAGATTTAGTTGTTCGTGAGTCCGTCGTTGTGGCTACCATGTGGACTAGCACTTCAACGATTAGAAGGTTAAACCGTTGATGCTCCGATCATGAACACTTAATGTTTAGAGATCCAACCCACCGATGGGTTTGTGGACTGCAGACACCGCAGTGGATCTGTTGACCGCCGGTTTGGATGACTATGGAACTAACCGCCGATGCCACAGTGGTTAGGTTCTCCGTCCGCCGATGCCGCAGTGGATAGAAATTTCAACAGCTAATGGAGTATTAGGGTCTGCGAAACCCACAGTGGGATGGTTTCCCACCATTGCGTCCACCTAAGGGACTATTCACCCAATGAATAATGCATCCGACCCCTGATGCAGCATGCCGTACGGGGCAATGTTTCTGATCGTCGATACATCGGAGGTAATTTGCTGTTTGGATCACCGCAATTTCACAAAATTTTAGTGGTTTGGGTTGCCGACACAGTGAACCCATTCAGTTTTGGATCACCAACACACAATGGTTAATTGCTCTGACCGTCGACAGGGTTATGGCCCATGGAAACCACAGAGAGTTCCTTGGTCGCCGTTGCAGATGCATAGGGAACTAGCCGCCCGATGTATAGTGGATACGATCGCCGATACGGCGATGCGGTAGTGCTTATCGGCCCCGATCATCGATAACAGTATTTTCCAGCGCCAATAAAGTTCAGAAGCCTAGACAACTATGGACCTGACACATCGGAGAAAAATAGACGAGCAAACCGCCAATGAGCAGCGGAGAAAACTAGTTGTTCTGACCGTCAAAACATCAGAATTTTTGAAGGGATGAGACCCAATTTGGCAAAGGAATTTTTAGGGTTTTTAGGTGGGATTTTTCAGAGATTTCAGCGATTTTTTAGTGAAATTATTAGTAGTCTTTCAGCAGCTTCAGGGATAAAAAGGAAGAAAAATCCTAGGTGGCTGAAGTTAGCATTCCAGACCAAAATACAGTTGTGTGTTTTGCCTAAAATTGGTGAAAATCATCATTTTAGAAGTGGTGTGGTTTTCACACCCGAGGTCAGAATGAAGCATGTGGATAGGCGTTGGAAAGCTTATCCAGCAGGGAATAAAGGAGAGTCACCAAAGTTTGAATGCGAAGCAAAAAGGTACTAGTGGTTTCTTGGAAAGTGTGTTGCTATCAATATGGACAATCCGGGAATTGCATGCCTAGAGGTAGCAAGATCATGAAGTCAAACCAGCTATTGTGTGGAAGAGGAGTTCCATGCAAAGATGAGGGACTTAAAAAGGGAAATTTCCTTAAACCCTGTCTTGCTAATTATAATTACATTTTATAAGTTTTGTACATGAAATGTACGAGGATATGCCTTGCATGCATAGGATATTACATGTTGGTAAGAGTAGTGAGAATTATACATTTATAATGAACCACTAATGGTAATTATTGCATTGGTGTTGGAATTAGTGGGAAAACCAACGACAACATGGACATGGCTGAATATGTTGTTGATGCTGATGAATGTGACCAGAAACCCTATGGAGAAAGGGATAAGGCTACAAGTCCAGAATCAAAAGTTGGTGAGAGAATTCTGCAATCTCCTGCAAGAGACCAACCAAACTGGTAATGTCAAGGGTGTAACTAGGATCCATGCAGGTAATGGTTTAATTATGAAAATTGCAAGGAGTGGTAAAAGCAAGAGGTTTCATACCATGAGGTTATTTAAAATTTATACTACATCCATATAGAAAGGTATCATGCCTGTATATGATGTTATGAGCCTAGTAGCCCAAATAAAGTAAGTACTGATGGTCTTGATACAGTAATGCATCATATATGAAGTAGTCATGGTTAGGCCATGTATGGTATGTTTGAATGCATAGCATTCCTGAATCAATGAAAGGTAGCATTGAGTAGATATGCATTAAAATATTTCATAAATCTTGTGGTTATGCATTGAATAGATGCATATGAAAAGTGTGAGTAAATGTTGTAGATATGCATACATAAGTATGGGTGCAAATGTTGTGATGCATTGCCTAACCATGAATACGTGTAAGCCTGATTAGTATGGGTGCAATTGTTGTGTACCTTGGATACATGTAAGCCTGCTTAGTCCCTTATTCCTTGGGGAATCATGCCCAGCTCAGGCGTGGCAGTGTTGCTAAGAGATTGATGAGCACATTGGCCTATGGTTGGGTGGAACGTTGCAGTGACGTAGCTGGTTGTGGGATGAATTCTTGATAAGATTCGTATTCTTGTCTATTTTACTTCTGTAATCATATTTGATGTTTAATGAATGATAATGAACATGTTGAATGCCTGAATGAAGGTATGTTTGCTTCCGTTGTGTATGTAAATGATTATGCATCTTAGCATGCTTTATGTTCAAGCATTTCGAGTTTATGTGTGTTCATGCTCATGGGGATAGTTGCCCGGATATTTGTTAGTGTATGGTAGCGTCCTCTTCGTCGGTCGGAGGGTCGGGGACGTTACAGTGTGGTATCAGAGAAAATGTTGCAGCATGGGCCTGAATGAGATGTGAATATGCAGTGACAGAGCCATCATTGCGGCATGGGCCTGAATGGGATGTGAATATGCAGTGACAGAGCCATCATTGCCGCATTGGGCCTCAGAAGGCCATGAGAACTAGTTAGCAAAGGCAAGTTTCCTTCTACCCAGCAGAGATTAGAAATCAAAAAAACTTCAAAAATTTTCCAAGTGCCGAACTCGTCGGATCATCGGAGGACTAAGTGAGAAAATTTCATATTTTCTAACAAATTTCAAATAAAAAGTCACATAAGATCATTGCTTGTCTACCCTGGATTTTGTGCTGAAATATACACCTGCTAAATGGTGGGTCGCACATAAAGAATCTATCTCAGAATGGCCATAATGTCAAAGATTGTTGGAGATAAGGTTAGAAGAAGAGATCATTTATATTGGTTGAAAGTATACATGATTGAATAATCCTTTCGATCATATTAAGTATTGTCGTGCGACATGGGAGGCATTTTCGCGACATGAATGGGTGCATCAGTTCATACACACATTAGACATGATACCAAGGAGCCGGTATACATCAGTTGAATTGAGACAAGGAACTATTGAGTGGGATGAATTAGCTACTACCTTCAAACATACATTTGAATTCGATGATGATCATTTGTCGATTAATGTTGCATTACAAGTAATCAAGATGAAGTTATTTGTAGATATCCCCGTCGCAATGACAAACTTCAATGAGATCAACGCAACAATCCAACACTGGATGGAGTAATATAGTGTGATAGGAGAACCTAATGAAAATGACCCACTCAACGTACACATTCCAGAATCTAAAGATACACGCACAGTGGAAGGAATTGGTATTTCTAGAGACCAATTTCTCAACCCACTAAAAGTAAAGAAAGTCAACATTGGCTCTCCGAAGAATCCAAAATTTTCCAATATTGGAGATTATTGGGATGATGATACTGCCGTGAAGATCACAGATCTATTACATGAATTTCAAGATCAATTCCTTACGAAATTCTCAGAGATGAAATGGATTGTTAGAGACCTTAGAGAAATGAATATACCTTTAAAGCTTGACGCAAAACCTATCAAGCAACGACCATACCTATTGATGTAATTGTAAATTCGGAATGTATTCACTTGTATTTCTTATCTATTGTAACTCGATGCTTATTCCAGGATGTACTTATGTCATGTCATGCCCGATGTTTCGATTGGGAAGATCTATAATGTAAGCAAGTCATGTTAATTCATTTGTGGGTAACCCTCCTATTGTCTAAGGGTTAAAGTCCTCGCAGTTCCGGGGCACTAGGGTTATTAGACTCTCCTAGAGAGGTCGTCCCTAGTAGGGTTTTAGTCATGTTGGGATTAGTATAAATAGATATTTGGACTCTCTATTTAGTACACATCACATACACACTCAAGTAGCGCATAGTTGAGCAAGGAGAAGACACTAGGGCTAGATAAGAAGAAGGTTACTGTTGTGGGGAGATCACTTACTGTTTTGGGTTTTACTATTTTGGTGTTGATTCTATCTCTGAGGAAGTTGCGGGGTTTTCTCCATTTATGGTTTCCCTGAGGAAAAACATTGTGTTCATTGTCTCTTGTGTTTGATTGTTGTACTTGTTATTCCCTCGGTTAAAGATCCTAATAATGCTAGCTTAATGTTGAAAAACTAACATGGTATCAGAGCTAACCTGAGGAGAAAACACTGTGCAGCTACAGGAACTAGGGATTCCTATTTTTTGGATCTCTCTCCATATATTTTTAGCAAAAGTAGGGTGGAATAACTCTCCTCCCTAGGGCGCATCTTTTTGTTGAAGCAGAATCCAATTCTAAGGTTTTTCAGTTTTGGACCCGACAGTACTGTCAGAAATTAGGGCTTTTCACAGAAGAGGAATTTTTCAGTGAGCCCAGGCATGAATTGATATCCTCCCTAAAATCGAAGTTAGGGATAAAATTCAAAGCAATTAGTTGGACAAAACTCTAGAAAATCAAAACCCTAATTTTCTTCTGAACTAGCTCTGCAGGATTTTCAGCTCCAAATCCAGATCTGACATCTTGACCTGGTAAGATATAAATCTTTTGTATTTCCATTTGAGGTTCTCAGTTAAGATGTCTCATCATACCAAGCTTGATGAAAATCTTGAGGGAGCTGATAACCTCCAAGCTTGGAAGTATAGGATCTCCCTGGTCCTAGAAAAGAATGAGTTGGACTCTTACATCCATGAGGAGATTCCAGCTCCAGAGGGAGATGAGGAAAAGGCCTTGCATAAGAAGAATTTGGTTATGGAAAAGAGAATCATTGTTGATTCTATCAAGGATCATCTCATACCACAGCTGTCCTCTCTTAAGACACCTAAAGCTATGTTTGATGCCCTAACCAAATTGTTTGAAGGGAAGAACATAAACCGGAAAATGACTCTGAGAAACCAACTGAAGAATGTGAAGATTTAGAATGCAGAAACAATCCAGTATTACTTCACAAGGGTCTCCCAGATCAAAGAACAACTAGAAGCTATAGATGAAGAAGTGGATAATCCATAAATTGTGATGACAACACTGAATGGCCTTCCTAGGTCATGGGATTCATTCATCCAAGGAATTTGTGCTAGAAAGAAGTTAATCAAGTTTAGCATACTATGGGAAGAATTCTCTCAATAAGAAGCTCGGATAGCAGCTCAAGAAGAGAAGATGGGAAGTGAAGATCAAGCTCTCACAGTCCACTCCAAGAAAGGCAGAAGAAACTCTCATCACACCAGAGGTAAGAATCCTTACCATAAAGATAACAGTAGAAAGCACCTATCCAAATTGAGATGTTATACTTGTGATGAAAGAGGACACTTTGCAAAATACTATCCTAAGAACAAGGTTCATTCTCATAAGAAGAAGGGAAACAAAAGAAGACATCATGCTCATGCTGCAGAGGATGATGAACCATCCAATAAAAAAACCAGATATGAAAGTGAAGATTCTTCCAGTGAAGATGAATATGTTTTGATTTCTGCTCTTACAGGAAACATTACTCATGGAAGCATTGATTGGATTATAGATAGTGGGGCTTCCAGCATATGACAGGATTCAATGAATCCTTTGTAAAACTATCATAACATGAATCACCTCACAAGGTGAAGCTAGGAGATGACTACTAGTATCCAATAAAAGGTAGTGGGGAATCCTCCTATAAACTAGAATCTGGAAAGTATATGATAATGAAGGAAGTTTTGTTTATACCAGGACTCAAGAAGAACCTCCTCTCCATATCTGCATTAGATGCAAAAGAAATGAGGGTTGCATTCATAGATGTTCAAGTCATCATGTGGCCAAAAGGAAATACTATCGATGATGCGGTGGTGATTGGAGAACAAGAAGGAGGATTGTACAAATTAAAGGGCCATCTAGAACAAACCTTGGTCCATGACACAGTAGAGCCAAGTGAACTTTGGCATAGAAGGCTTGCACATGTGCATTACAGAGCACTGCCAATTGAAAGAAAAGTTGTTGAAGGTCTTCCAAAATTCCAAGAAAAACATGATGGGGTCTGCAAAGGATGTGCGAAAGGAAAGAATACAAACAAGACATTTCCTAGCAACGAAAGCAAAGCCAAAGGAATCCTAGAAATCATCCACTCCGATGTATGCGGTCCTATGTCTTCAAGCTCACTAAGCGGGTGTGCATATTATGTTTATTTCATTGATGAATTTTCTAGGAAGACATGGGTTTACTTCATGAAGAACAAAGACGAAGTATTCAGCAAGTTTAAGGAATTCAAAGCCTTGATCGAGAATCACACTGAAAAGAAGATCAAGACTTTTCGATCAAATAATGGCAGAGAATTCACTTTGAATGAATTCAAAGAGCTATGTAAAGAATCAGGGATTAAGAGGGAGTTGTCCACTCCTTATAATCCACAACATAATGGGATTGCGGAACGGAAGAACAGAACTATCATGGAAGTTGCAAGAGCTATGCTTCATGATCAAGATCTTCCTATGCATCTTTGGGCAGACGCTGCTAGAACAGCTGTGTATGGACAGAACCGTACTCCACATAGAGTACTTGAGAACAAGACTCCTGAAGAAGTATTCTCTGGTAAGAAACTAGAAGTCATCCATCTCAGAATATTCGGTTTTCCTGTATACATACACATTCCAAAAGAGAAGAGAACAAAATTAGATCCTTCAGGAAAGAAGGGTATATTTGTGGGATACTCTAAAAGCTCGAAGGCTTACGGAATATATTTCCCAGGATACAAGAATATTGACATCAGCAGGGATGTAACATTTGATGAAGACACAGCTTACAACAAATCTAGAAAGAGACCTGCTGAAGAACCTGAAGAAGCAAAAGCACCCAGACTTCATGATACAACCATGAATGAAGAAACTCAAGAAGAAGATCGAGAATATGAAGAACCACAAAGACCTGTAGATCCACCTCTGGAAAAGAATCCTCATAAGAGGAAACTTGCTTGGGTACATGAAATTATCCAAGGTGCAGAAATATATGGGGCTCCAGAAGAGAATCACAGAGAAAGAAAGAGGACCAGATCCTGCTCCGGGTATGTAGCTTTACTATGTGATTTCATTGATAAAGAACCTTCGAGTTATGAAGAAGCTGCAGAACGGAAAGAATGGAAGGATGCTATGATCGAAGAGTACCAATCGATCATGAAGAATGATGTTTGGGATATTGTTCCAAGACCAGAAGGGAAGTCAGTTGTAACTTCCAAATGGATCTACAAAATCAAGCATGCTGCAGACGGTAGCATTGAAAAATATAAAGCAAGATTTGTGGCTCGGGGGTTCTCTCAGAAAGAAGGAATAGATTATGAAGAAACCTTTGCACCTATAGCCAGATACACTTCCATCATATCAGTACTTGCTCTAGCTACAGTAATGAAATGGAATATACACCAGATGGATGTCAAGAATACTTTCTTGAATGGTGTAGTAGAATAGGAAGTGTATGTAGAGAAGCCTCTCGGTTTTGAGACACATGACAGGGAGTCTCATGTGTGCAGACTGAAGAAAGCCCTGTATGGTTTGAAACAGGCACCCAGGACATGGTATGGCAGAATTGATAGCTTTCTATCCAGTTTGGGCTTTACCAAGAGTAAAGCAGATTCCAACCTTTACTACAAGGTTGAAGATGGCAACCCAATGATGCTTCTACTATATGTAGATGATCTATTTGTAATAGGTATGTATGGGTTGATTGCTGATACAAAGAGAAATCTTGCTGCCGAGTTTGAAATGAAGGACTTGGGTATGATGCATTATTTTCTAGGTATGGAGGTGTGGCAGAGTGTGGATGGAATTTTCCTTGGACAAGGGAAGTATGCAATAGAGATCCTAAAGAGGTTTGGGATGATGGACTGCAAGGCTATTGCCACACCTATGGCATCGAACCTGAAGCTATTGAGCAATGCTTCATCAGAGTCAATTGATGCTACGATGTATCATTAGATGATTGGGTCCTTGATGTACCTGACGAACACCAGACCAGATATTTGCTTTGCTGTGAACACCTTGAGCCAATTCCTAACAGATCCGAGACATGTTCACTTGATTGCTGCAAATCATATTCTGAGGTACCTGAGGGGTACAGTTGATTATGGGCTCAAGTATGAGGTGAGTCAGAAGATTAACCTGGAGGGTTATGTTGATTCAGATTGGGTAGGCAGTGCCATCAATAGGAAGAGAACTTTAGGGTGTTGCTTCAGCATGGGATCAGGTGTGATCTCTTAGTTTAGCAGGAAGCAATCCCGTGTGGCACTAAGTACAGCTGAAGCAGAGTATGTCGCAGCTTGTTCAGCTAGTTGTGAGGAAGTATGGCTGAGGAAGCTACTGTCTGATTTATTTGATCTCCAATTGGATGCTACTTGTATACATTGTGACAACCAGAGTTGCATGAAGTTGTCAGAGAATCCAATGTTCCATGACAAGTCGAAGCATATTGAGATCAAGTATCACTATATCAGGGATATGGTGTAGAGGGGAGCAGTGAAGCTCTAATATGTTGCGACGGATGATCAGATAGCTGATGTGTTGACAAAGCCATTGGCTAGGGTGAATTTTGAGTACTTCAGGGAGAAGCTTGGTGTTCTCCAGATCGAGGTTCCCTCCAAAGGGAAGTGATGAGTCTGTGAGCCATTCTGACATGGTGAGAGGATTGGTTCCTTCCATGGTTAGATGTAAGGGTTGAGCCATTCTGTCATGGTGAGAGGATTGGTTCCTTCCATGTCAGATATGAGTGTTGAGCCATTCTGATATGACTGTAGGATTGGTTCCTACATGATCAGTTATAAGGGCTATTTCCATTCTTGGAATGGAGGTGCCTGGTCAGTTACGAGGAAAACTCAGTCTGAGACTAAGGGTCGTTTTGATATGATTGTGAGATGTGTTCTCATATGATCAGATATGAGTGCATGGCCATTCTGATGTGATAGAGGGATGTGTTCCCACTTGATCAGATGTAATGGTTGAGCCATTCTATCATGGCCAAAGGATTAAGTTCCTTCCATGTCAGATGTGAGTGCTGGCCATTCCGATGAGTAGGTCGGATGTAAGGGCTACTACCGTTCTCTAGGAGAATGGAGCTACCTGGTCAGTTACCAGGTAGCTCAATCTAGGACTGGGGTCCATTCTGATGTGACTGTAAGATTGGTTCCTACAAGATCAAATGTGAGTGCATGCCTTTCTGACGAGTAGGTCAGATATACGTGCAGAGCCCTTCCATCATGGTTTCAAGATGTGTTCCCGCATGGGTGGATGTAAGTGGAGAGCCCTTCCATCATGGTTGTAGGATGTGTTCCCGCATGGGTGGATGTAAGTGCAGAGCCCTTTCATCATGGTTGCAGGATGTGTTCTCGCATGGGTGAATGTAAGTGCAGATCCCTTCCATCATGGTTGCAGGATGTGTTCTCGCATGGGTGGATGTAAGTGCAGAGCTCTTTCATCATGGTTTCAAGATGTGTTCCTGCATGGGTGGAAGAGCAGAGCCTTTTTAGCATGGTTGCAGGATGTGTTCCCGCATGGATAAATGTGAGTGTTGATCCTTTCTAATATGATTATAGGATTGGTTCCTACATGATCAGATGTGAGTGTTGGCTGTGCCTTTCTGACAAGTAGGTCAGATGTAAGTGCTGGGCAATCCATTCTGACGAGCAGGTCAAATATAAGTGCTGAAGAAGACCTACATGGAGGCTAGGCCTACAACAAGCATGAAAAAGGGATGGCTATGTAGAACTTCCTATGACGAGAAGAATCATGAGATAGTACCCGTGATGATTCAGATCGAGTGATGATCTAGATCCAGTGATGATCCAGATCCAATGATGATCCAGATCGAGTGATGATCCAAATCGAGTGAGGATCTAGATCGAGAGATGAAGATGACTTGAAGATGAACATGACTTGAAGATGAAGATGAATTGAAGACAAATATGACTTGAAGATGCAGATGACGAGATGACCTAGAGAAGAAGACCAGTGATGAAAATTGTGTCAAGAGAATACCTTCCTAGTTAAGAGGGAGTGTTGATGTAATTGTAACTTCAGAATGTATTCACTTGTATTTCTTATCTATTGTAACCCGATGTTTATTCTGGGATGTACTTATGTCATGTCATGCCCCGATGTTCCGATTGGGAAGATCTATAATGTAAACAAGTCATTGTGGGTAACCCTCCTATTGTCTAAGGGTTAAAGTCCCCACATTTCTGGGGCACTAGGGTTATTAGCCTCTCGTAGAGAGGTCAGTCCTAGTAGGGTTTTATTCATGTCAATATTAGTATAAATAGAGAGTTGGACTCTCTATTTAGTACACATCACATACACACTCAAGTGCAGCACATAGTTGAGGAAGGAGAAGACACTGGGGCTAGATAAGAAGAAGGTCACTGCTGTCGGGAGATCACTTACTGTCTTGGGTTTTACTATTTTGGTGCTAATTCTATCTCTGAGCAAGTTGTAGGGTTTTCTCCATTTATGGTTTCCCCGAGGAAAAACATTGTGTTCATTGTCTCTTGTGTTTGATTGTTGTACTTGTTATTCTCTCAGTTAAATATCCTAATAAAGCTAGCTTGATGTTGAAAAACTAACAATACCAAGTGAATCCGCGGTATAGAGAAAAAGGCATGGAAGAGCAGGATCGAATGTTGGATTTAGGTGTCATAGAACCTATAGAATAATTAGAATGGATCAGCTTGATAATAGTGCAAGATAAGAAGACTACGGGTGAAGTGTGAATTTGTGTCGATTTGAGAAAATTGAGCGATGCTTGTTTCCATGACCCATTTCTGGCTCCATTTACATATGAGGTACTGGAGAGTGTCGGGGGTCAAGAAATTTACTCATTCACTAATGTGTTCTCTATATACCATCATATTAGAATCACAAAGAAAGACCAACACAAGACAACCTTTGTGACGTAGTGGGGTTGTTTCCAATACATGATAATTCCCTTTGGACTCAAGAATGATCCTGCTATTTTTTCCAGAATAGTAGTAGCTACCTTTAAATATTTTATTCATAAATTTATTGATGTCTACTTCGACGATTGCACAGTATTTGAGCTCATTAAGGATCATATTTAGATCCTCAGAATGATGATGGAATGTTGTCGCCAATATCAAATTTCACTGAACTTAAAGAAATGTGTCTTTTGTGCCCCGTTTGGAATTCTATTGGTCCATGTGGTTTGTCGCGATGAAATTTTGGTCGACCTTGCTAAAATTTCTATCATCGTCTACCTACCACCACCTACCACAGTGAAAAAACTAAGAGCAACATTGGGACACACGAGATACTATCAAATATTTATCAAAGGATATGTGAAGGTGACTGCTCCAATCAGGAAGTTACTGAAGAAAGATGTTAAGTTCCAGTCGATGAAAATTTTCCAAGAAAGTTTGGATATGTTGAAGAATAAGATGGTTACAACACACATACATGTATTTCCAGACTAGAAAAAGGATTTCATGTAGATGTCGATGCGTTGGCTGTCGCGTTCTGCTTGGTACTAACACAACTTGGCAAAGGGTCGATTGATCATCCTATTGCCTTCATTAGCAGGAAATTATTAACGAAAAATAAAAATTATACCACGAAGAAAATAAAAGGATTAGCGACAGTATATGCTCTAAATAAATTTCTACAGTATTTGATGGATCGACATTTCAAAATGTACACATATCACTCAACACTAAAATACCTAGTAAATAATCCAGTGTTAGTGGGGAAGAATTGTCGATGGCTTCTCCTTTTTTAGGAATTTGAATTTGAACTCATTGTTAAACATGGTCAATTGAATTTAGGACCAGACCACCTGTTGAAGATAAAAAAAATGGCGAAGAACCTCATAACCTCGATGATAGTCTCCTGGATGCGCAATTATTTGCGATAACAATGGTTGATGATCAGTACAGAGACATCATACACTTTTTGAGTATGGGTTATGCACCAACTGAATTTACTGTTGCACAGAAGAAACAATTATTTGTGTGAGTTGTAGACTTCTAGTTGATCACTGGACAATTATAGAAAATGGGCCCTAATGAAATTCTTCCTTGCCACGTCTTGGAACATGAGCGACCGATGATACTAAACGAAGCACATGCTGGTGTCACAGGATTCCATTATGCTAGAAAAGATACATTGCAAAAGATATTGCAAACAGGATTGTGGTGGTCCACCATGCATGCAACTGCTTGAGAATACTGTCGAAGCTGTGATGTTTTTCAAAGAAATAGAAAATCATCGCAATGAGATGAAATTCCATTAGCACCCCAAATAACTCTGCATGCATTTGATAAATGGGTCATTGATTTTGTGGGCCCTATTAGTCCAAGAGGGAAGAGCACAGGTGCAAAATATATAATTACCGTGACCAACTACCTGACCAGATGGGTTGAAGCAGCGCCAATGAAATATTGTACTATTGTGATTGTTGCTAAGTTTTTATTTGAAAATGTTTTGACTAGATTTGGATGCCCAAAATTTTTGATAAGCGACCAAGGCACACACTTTTTCAACTAGTTGATTGAGGAATTGACAGAAGAATTCTAGATCCAACATAGAAATAAAAATCCATATCACCCTCAAGCGAATGGTTTTGTAGAAGCATTTAACAAGATCCCGGAGAATGCGTTGACAAATATTTGCAATGTCTAAAGATATGATTGGGATTATAAAATTTCTGCAGTACTATGGGCATACCACACAACTTGTAAGAATTTGACATGGCGAACTCCATTTTGATTGGTACATTGACAAGAAGTTGTGATGCCAATGGAATACATTATACCTATCCTAAGGATTGTTGCAATCATAGAGATGAAAAATGTTGGTGCTTCCGAGGAAAGGTTGTCACAACTGATACTATTGGAAGAAGATCATTTTGCCGCAGGATATCATCCAAACATTGAGAAGGAATGACAGAAAGTATGGCATGACCACCACATCAAGAACACGCAATTTGAGGTCATAGGACTTGTTCTTTTGTATGATAGAAAATTGTTCAAGCATACGGGTAAGCCAAAAACAAACTTGCTAGGATTGTATATTGTAACACATATCACTAACGAAGGCGCAATGCAATTCCAAAAGTTGGATGGAACACCTGTTAAAGGACTGGTAAATGGTAGTCGGATAAAGCCTTATCAAGCTATCTGTGACTCGGTCGAATGAAAAAAAACAGAGAGAGAGGAAAATAATATGGAAAAGAAACAAAAAGAAAAAACAAAACAAAACCCTCTCAAAAGTTTTATTTTAATAGCAGGAAATGCATTGTTGCAATAAAAAAGAAATAACTGTTGCAGACTGCTAGTATGCCCCATAGAGAGGAAAATTGTCCCAGCCTCTTTATCTATCGCAAGCAAATAAATTATGGTAAATATAATCCGTCTGTCACAAGAAAATCAAAACGTCGAAGGTAAGATCTAGGTCGCAACAAGAGTGATCATGTTGTAAGCCAAAATAGAGTCATGAAAATAAAGGAAGTTGTAATCAATTTAATGGCCCAAGATATTTTGGCGACGTGCTTTTTGGTCACTTTCGTCATAATTGAATAATAATTACTACTGATGTGACATGTGAATTGGCAGTTTGCGTAGGGGTTTCTATATGATGATTCGGACGATTGGCCCACGTGACGAATAGTGTTGTCACCCTTCCACTCATTATATACATGGGTAAAGGTCTGATTGATTGAACAAGTGGAAGTTATCTCCATTTGCATCCAAGTTTCATTTAATTTCTATTGTATGCAAGAGAGAACTTCTTGTCTGCAACTGCAAGAGCCGAATTGATTCTTTCCACAGATCATGTTTATTTCGATTTCTAGCACCAATATATTTGCATAATTTGTTATTGAGATACCATCGCCCACAACTATTCTCATACATGTGACAAGAATTATTCCATCGAAAGTTATGGCTGCAAGGTAAGCGTCACAATCACCAATTATTCCTCTAGTAAGTTGGAGACTAGACCCACCTGGTTGGTCAACAAGGAAGAGATATGGTACCCGCAAGAAGAAATCACCAGCACCGCCACTTGAAAATCAAGAAGCAATGGTTGAAATTCGGCTAGCAGACGATATTCCACCCAAACCGCTAGATGCACTGACGAATAGAACCACTAATTCAAAGTATCCATTGGTAAAATCCACCGGTCCGAATCGAAGTTCAGATAATGGTGAACAATGAAAATGGCCTAGAACATCACCATACTTGTACAAGAATCTCAAGATATATTTGGTGTGATGAGATTTACAAGAATCTTAGGATATATTTGGTAATGTAGATGATATTTTCTATCGACGATCCTAAATATCTAAAGAGTTAACCTTTCAATCCTAAGAAAGAAGGATGGAAACAACAGAAGCTATGAATAAAATAGAAGAGGCAGAGGCACTATGTGCCAAGGCATTTGAGAAATTTTATCAGACGTGGGAAGCATTGATCATTGGTGCATATTTAGAGAAATTCGTTGAGAAGCTGCGCACACTACTGAGATGAAGGTGTAACATACCCATATAATCCTACTAAAATGCATATATATATATATATAAAATCTTTCACATAAAACATGGGCCATGAATATTCCTATAACATTCATTCTTAAGCTTATTGTTTCTGCAACAGTCCTTCCGCAAATCAAAAGTCCCTTCCGCAATTAAAAGGTCCCTTCCGCAGTTAAAAGATCCCTTCCGCAATTAAAATGTCCCTTCCGCAAACCAATATTCCCTTCTGCAATTTCGCTATCGCAATGTGGATTGCAGGTTGCAGAAATTTGTGAATTTTTATAATTTTCTTCTTTTGCTTTCCCCTTTCTACAATGTAGATCACGGATTGCAGAAACCATTATATCTTAATAATTTCCTTTTTGTTTTCCACATTCCATAATGGAGACTTCGTATTACGAAAAACCTTTATATTTTAACAATTTTCCTTTCCGCTTTCTGCATTCCGCAATGCGGATTGTGGATTGCGGATTGCAAAAGCACTTAAGTTCTTGACATTTTTAACCTCTGCTTTATGCTTTCCACAATGCAGATTGCGAAAACTCTCACATTCTTCACAGTTTTAACTTCCACCTTCCAGTTTCCGCAATGTGAATTCCGGATTGCGGAACCTCATGAATAATTTAAATTCTTGACTTCCACTTTCCGCATTCCGTAATGCGGATTGTGGAAATTCCTTATATTCATTACATTTTAACCCTGATTTCCGCTCCTGAAATGCAGATTGCAGCTTGCAAAAATTTTGTCATTCCTTATAACGTTTACTCCTCTTTACGCTTAATGCGGATTGTGGAACCACCCCACTTCCTTGTGAATTTTTACTCTGTTTTTGCTTTCGCAATGCAGATTGTGGGTTGCAGAAACACTTCAATTCCTTATAAATTTTATCATGCTTCCCGCTCCGGCAATGCGGATTGCATATTGTGGGTTGCGGAAGCACTTGAATAATTTATACATTTTTACGCTTCTGGAGGCCTTCCAACCCAGGGTTTTTCACCTATCTTCTATGTGTTTTCTTGTCAAGACTAAGGAATTTCCAACCCTCAATGGACTCATGGCTTTAAGCCGAATGATTTACGTAGACAAGCTCAGGATTAGGTATTTTATGGTGGTTTACAAGGTCATGTTTCCTAAGAACTTCAACAGCCAAGATATCCTTCACAGTTTCACCCTCCCTTAGGAGCTTAAGGTATTATACAGGGGATTCACTAAACAGGAAAGGGGCTAAACCCAGTAGAGCACATTGGCTTCCCTACCAGGGGTCCCTTAGACTGGATTTAACAAGGAATCATACAACATCCTAGTAACTCTTTACAGAAACAATAGTATACCATTTGAGCAACCAATATCACCAAATGAAAGTCACAGTTATTCAAAACAGAGTATGAGTATACAACAGCTCATAAGCAACATTTTCATCAATAAAACTAAAACAGGTATTTATCATTTCATAAGCATTGAGACACACATTTACACATATGCAAAGATAACCTCAGCTCAATAGATTTGTAGAAACATAAGCCTAGTAATGAAACATGTTTGTAAAGTGAGTCGCAATGAAAAGGGGACAACCACGTTCCACCCAACCGGAGATGAGGCACGGATCTACTCTATCCTCAATCACCCCCGAGGTAAACTATGTGTGCCAAGAGTAGAGACAACTAACCTCGGTTCAATTTTCTAGGCAGAAATCATTTTCCTAACACATAGTGCTCACACATCACTTATTTTTGTCAACTCTTGCCTAACACAGAGTGCTCACACAACAATATTTCATTCTTCCCAGCATACTTAGCAACGTCCTGCCTCCTCGTATATTCTCTCTTATATTTTTGTTTCCTAGGTCTTACTTTGTAGCTACAGTCCATTCCCCAAGGAATCCATGTCAACCACTGCGCCCTGATTTGCTTCAGGGTCTGTGCAATCTTATATCATAGCTACAGTCCATTCTCCATTGAAGCCTTGTCAAGCACTGCGCCCTGATTTCTCCAGGGTCTGTCCAATGCCATTAAGGCGTTTCGACTACTGGTGTACTTCATTGAGGCTTATTGCTCTATGTCTCCCCCTCTTGAACACATAGTATCCTCTTTTAACATGGCTTGTCCCTTTCATTCTAAATTTCATTAAAGGAAAAAGATAGCAGTTACAATAGTCCTCTAGCGAGCGTTTGGACAGATTTTGCAATCATTCAAACTCATCAAAAATTACATTCGATATTTAATATTACAAATAATGTTTATAAATTAGGGGATATTACATCCACGCCCCCTTGTTGCAACACTGTCCACAGTGTTCTCAGTCTTCCTCCACAGCTTCTGGAAATAAACCCAGGTACTTCTTTCACATATATTCCTCTAGTTCCAAAGTCGCCTCCTCCGGGCTAAAGTGCTTCCATTGCACCTTAACCTGAGCGACAACCCAGTTACGAAGTATTGTTTCTTTCCTGTCCAGAATGCGCAGAGGTTCCACTTGAAATTCTCCTTTTGGTTCCACATGTACCACATTCCAGTTAATGATATGAGTGGAATCATGTATATATTTCTTCAGAAATGAAATATGAAAAACATTATGAATTATTTAGTTTGATCGAAGAGAAAGTTTGAATGGCATGGATCCAATCCTCTCCAAGATTTGAAAGGGTATGCAGAAACATGGTGCTAATTTGGTACAACTTACCAATCTCAGGGAGCTATTTTTGGGCTTGACTCGAAGGTAAACATGATCTTCGACCAAAAATTATTTATGTTTCTCTTCAAGTCAACGTAACTATTTTGGCGATCCTACGCCGCCTTCAAGTTATTTTCTACCTTTCGAACAGTTTGTTCCATTTCTTGTAACATTTCAAGTCCTACTATCAGCCGATCCACAGGGCTATGCCAACTAACATGAGTAGAACACTTTTTCCCATACAAGATTCGAATGGGATAATCTTAGATGAGGCCTGATAACCATTATTGTATGCAAACTATACCAGATGCAATAGTATTCCCACTTAGTGGGCCTTTCCATGACATACATCCTCAACATATCTTCAATGACTTGGTTTGTTCATTCTCTTTGTCCATCTATTTCAGGGTGGTAACTAGTGCTTAAATTTATCTTGGTTTCTAACCCTGCAAACATTGATTTCCAAAAGTTTGATGTAAACTTGACATCCCAGTCAAAAATTACCATCTTTGGTACTCCATGAAGTCGAAATACTTCCTTTAGAAATATTTTTGCAACATTGACAGCATTATAAGTTGATTTCACAGGAATAAAATGAGCAGACTTGCTTAACTTATCTAGTACAACCATAATTGAATCATGTTGTTTTTTAGTTAATGGAAAACCTATGATAAAATCCAAATATATTACCTTCCATTTCCATTCGGGAATTGGAAAATGTTGTAACAAACCCGCTGGATGTTGATGTTCAACCTTCACCTGTTGACATTCCAAACATTTAGACAGATAATCAACTAAATATGCCTTTAATTTGGGTCAAAAGAATTGTTTTCTTAGGGCTGTGGCCATCGTTTGGTAACCAGGGTTCCCTGCATAAGGAGGTTTGTGCATTTCATTTAGAACACACAATTTTAAATCTGCAATGTTAGGCATGTATATTATCCCTTTAAACCAAATTAACCCTTTCTAGTCTACTTTGAATTCTATCACATTCAAGTTTACCTTGTCCTTTGGCAATTTATTCAGTAAATTTTGATATTTATCATCATGGATGCTGGCTATTTTTATTCTGCTCATCAAATCACTTTCTGGTTGGCTCATAGTAATCTCATATACTTTGTGATCTCATCGAGTGAGTGCATCAGTCACCCTATTCTCCTTAGCCTTGATATGATTTACTTCAAAATCGAATTCACTTAAGAAGGCCATCCATCTTGCTTGTCTAGCATTTAGCCTCATCTGAGTAAACATATTCTTTACACAGGTGTTGTATGTCAATAAAATGAACCTTTTCCTTAACAGGTAGTGGCGCCCCATTTTTAAGGCATGCACTATTGCTGCCATTCCTAGATCATGCACTACATAATTTCGTTCATGCTCTTTCAATTTGTGAGATTCATAACATACCATGTGTCCTTCTTGAGATAATATTCCTCCCAATCCCTCCTTACTAGCATATGTACAAACTGTGTAGTGTTTATAGGGGTCAACCACCTTTAAAATTGGATCCATGGTTAACAATATTTTTAGATTTTCAAAGCTCTCTCGACACTTCAAGGACCACACAAACTTTACTCCTTTATTTTACAAGGAAGTAATGGGATAGGCTATATTTGAGAATACTTGGATGAATTTCCTATAGTAATCGGTGAGTCCCATGAAGGATCAAATGTCATCGACATAATTAGACATAGGTCATTCGTAAATAGCCTTAATCTTTTGTGGTTCTACTACAATCTCGTCTTATGAGATGACATGACCTAGGTACTGAATTTATTTCTTAAATAATTCACACTTCTCAGACTTAGCATAAAGTTGATGTTCTCTTAACGTCTGTAGCACAATTTCCAAGTGTTGTTGATGTTCTTCCTCCATCTTGGAGTAGATTAGGATGTCATCAAGAAATATCAACACAAACTGGTCTAGGTACTTGTTGAAAATAATGTTCATTAAGAACTTGAATGTAGCAGGGGCATTGGTTAAGCCGAAAGTAATTACTACGAACTCGTAGTGCCCATATCGGGTCCTGAAGGTTGTTTTGCTTACATCTTCTTCCTTAATCCTGATCCGGTGATAACCTATAACACCCCGATTTTTCCTCAATTGCATTAAATTATATATGATGTAAATAGTGTTAATAAATCATGGTGTGGAGCTCAAGGCAAGGTCCCCACCATGGATTTAGGATTTTATTTTCGGAAATTAAAATCGATGCCGATGGTTCACGTGCTAGCCAGGCACAATATAAATTTGGACATCATGTAAATATGCAATTAATACAAATACCCACAACTAACTATGTCAATGCAACATTAAAGAGATGGGAGCATGATTTCATAAGGAATAGGGGGGGATATTCAAACCCTTGAGCCAATAGGGTAAAGCCAAATGTCAATGGGAGAACCCATAAAGATGTCAAGTACCCATTTTGTCTTTTGTTCCTAGTCATTTATTTCTTCTAGAATTTGGTTGAGGTAGTTAATGCCTTGGGATGCGAGGAGTATGGAAGTCAAATTCGTATTGGGGTAGCCACCCATTTTTGGGAAAATGAATTTTGACTTATGGGCCAAGTAAATACTTGGAAATGGATGCCCAAGCCATTATTCACCCATACGTTTTTCTTTGTCACGCAGATGGAGTTCCTGTGCATTTCCCCTCATGTTTTCAACAGTTTTCCTCATTCTCTCCATGGCTGGGAAGTCATTTTTGTAGTGCTTAGTGGCTGGGACTTATCCCTCATGTTTTCTTGTGTTTTCCTCGTTTACATGGCTAGGAAAACATGTCTTAGTATTGTTGAGTGAATGTGCAGCAGGGATTCACGATTTGGGGGTTTTAAGAGTTCATTTTTCCCTTCCTCACGCAGCTGGAGATTGTTGTGTGTTTCCCTCGCAATTTTCTATTTTTTTCTCATTATTCTCCAAGCTGGGAACCCATTCTTGGTTATGCTCAGTGGCTAGGAAGATAGATCTGTGTTTTGGGTGTTTGAGGAGGTTTTTTTTCCCATGTGAATCCTAGGACATTTCCTAAAATAGTATTGATCACCCAGGGTGTTTTTCCTCATCTGCCATTTTCGTTTGTGGTTTCCAAACATTTTTCAACAAACCCATAACTTGTATTTGGCTGTGAAGTGCATCATGGTGTTGGCTTGGCTGAGTAAGTCCAAGGAACCCATATGTTAGATGGTTTGACTATGTTTGGATGTGATTTTTGTCTCAGCTAAGTAAGTCCAAGGAACCTATATGTTATTGGCTTGTTTCCTTAGTATCCTGTGAAATCCAATTGTTTATTGGATTGGTTGGACAGTCTATGAAACCCAATTGTGTGTTGGCTTGACTATGGGTGTATGGTCTTGCTGTGTGTAAGTCTGTTGTTCCCTATTTCCTTGTGGAAATCATGCCCACCTCGAGGGTGGAAATGGTGATGATATACTGATGAGCACAATGGCCTATGGTTGGGTGGAACGTTGCATCAACATAGCTAGTTGTGGGGAAGCTTCTTCTCAAGATAAGTACTTTCTTGTGTATTTTACTTTTGCATCTGTATTTGTTTTAAATTATCATGAACATGTTGAATGCTTGAATTGGATGAATGTATTTTCTTCCGTTGTATATTGCATTATGCATCTTTGTATGTTTTATGTTTAGTGCATTTTATGTTATTTTCATGGGGTTATATTTTCCGTTTGACAGAAGCAGCACTATAGTTGTGTCCTCTCCATCGTTGAGATGAGAGGAGGGGACATGACATAAGCATACCGCAAATATAACTTGGAGAATATTTTATCTTCCCCCACTTGATCAAACAGATCATTGATCTGAGGAAGAGGATACTTGTTCTTGATGGTTACTTTATTCAGTTGTCTGTAATCTATGCAAAGTATTAGATTCCAATCCCTTTTCTTAACAAATAAAATTGGTGCTCCCCAAGGAGACACACTGGGTCTGATGTAACTCTTATCTAGCAGTTCTTGTAACTGAATTTTCAATTTGGTTAACTCAAGGATGCTCATACGATAAGGTATCTTAGATACCGGTGCAAGCCTAGGCACAATCTCAATGGAGAAACCTATTTCTCGTTGAGGGGGTAGTCCTGGTATCTCTTTTGGAAATACATCCATAAACTTACTTAAGACTAGGTGGTCTTTTACCTGTGTTTGAACTTCATTAAGGAGAAATTCATCGACCCGCACTGCATACCAATTACATCCCTTTCTCATACATTTATTTAATTGCATGGTAGATATTTGTCTTAAGGAGATAGGTTTATTGGCACCTTCTACCTTCCTAACGACTAAATGCCCAGCCACATAAGTAAAGGTTTTATCAAAACAATTCAATGTTACTTTATACTTTGCTAACAAATCCATGCCAATAATCATATCATATGACCCTAAAGGAAAAATATTCATATTAACCCTAGTCACATGATCCATTATTTTAACTTCACAATCAACAAGAAACTTAGTTACCTTTCTCCTTGCTCCACTAGTGAGTTGGACTAACCAGGGTTTCGCATGCCTTACATTGGCGAGCTAGCAGTCCTCCACCACTTTGGGAGTGATGTAAATTAAGGTATACAATGGATCAATTAGTATAGAAAGACTTCAGCTAGAGATAGTACCATCAATCTCCACAATTGCATATTGATCATCTACTTGTCGATTCTCCATGGTTGCATTAATGATCTGGTGGTAACTTTTCCCAACTTCCCCAATAATGGAAGGTTCTTGTAGGTTGTGAACATCCTTATTATTTTGGTTGAGGCGTGGGTAGTTCCTTCGCAAGTGGGGCTCTCCACATTCCCAACACTTCAAGGGTTCTTTAGGGGCTCCAATAGTCCCCTTAGTTCCAAGGTTCACATATTTATAGTTCTTTTGTGGAAGTTGTTCATTTTTGTTGTAGGAATTTCCTTGTGGGTTCCTTGGCATGTTCCTGAAGGGTGGGGGTTGGAATCTCTTCTTTCATTGGTTGAAATTTTCATGTTATTTACCCTTCCAGGCCTTGGAGAGATCATTCCTCCATTTGTACTGTTCAAAACACAACCTTCCCTTTCTTAAGGATTCATACAAGGTTTTGGGATTGTCAAATTCAATCTGGTCCTTACAATGTTGTAGCAAACAACTCAAGAACCTCTGCAATTTCATTTTTTCTTCTTTAATATATGACACAAACCGTAACACATCAAGAAATTTTTTAATGAGGTCCTCTATATTCATTTGTCCGAGTTTCAATTCATAGAATTCTTTGGTCTTTCTCTCGTAGTAGCTCTCTGACAAATATTGCTTCTTGAAGAACTTCTTGACCTCCGACCATTCCAGTTTCTTCTCTTTTATTCCCTAGGAAATCTTCAGATACTGCCACCAAATAATGGCCTTTCCCTTTAGGTTGTAGATGGCCATTCTCACCTTCATGTTGCTAGAGTAATTATAAATTTGAAATTACTTCTTAATGTCTAGAAACTAAGCCTTTACTTCCTCTCTGGTCTTGGATTCCTCGTCGAAACTAGTTAGATTGATATTTTTAAATTCTCCTTCCAAGTGGTCGATTTTTCTTTTACCAACCCACTTGGCTCGATTTGTGGATTTTTGAGTTCCATTGGAGGAACTATATTTTCTTTCGACACTTTATGGAACTTCTGGGTCCCTCCCAATCTTTGTTTGGGGTTTTCCCCGTTATTCTTCTCTTGCAGAATTCGCAACAGTATATCATTAATCTCTTGCTGACTTTCCTGAGCCTTCTTTAGCTGCTCATTATCCGCTTTGAAGCTCTGTATTTCTACGATCAAGTTCCTCGTTCTTTCCAGAACTTGATTGGATTTAGAATGTTCCTGCTCTGGTTGTGATGAGCGTGGTGCTGGTGCACCTAATTTTAGGTCGATCTGCATTCACTTTGTGAGGCCATTGTTGTATCCTATTGCAAAACAATTTTACACGTGCACAAAACATTCCAATGCAAATTGTTATGATTAGAACAAATTTTTCTGTAATTCAATAGAACTAGATGCTCCCAAAGGGCGACAGGGTTGAAACTTGTAGCTCTGATACCATATGTAACATACCCATATATTCCTGCTAATTTATCCATATATATATATATATATATATATATATATATATATATATATTCTTTCACATAAAACATGGGCCATGAATCTTCCTATAGCATTCATTCTTAAGCTTAATTCTTTCTGCAACAGTCCTTCCGCAAATCAAAAGTCCCTTACGCAATTAAAATTCCCCTTCTGCAGTTAAAAGTCCCTTCCACAATTAAAAGGTCCCTTCCACAAACCAACATTCCCTTTCGCCAATCTGCATCTGCAATGCGGATTGTTAGTTGCAGAACTTTTTCACTTTTTATAATTATAATTTCTGCTTTCCACAATGCGGATTATGGATTGTGGAAACTCTTATATCTTAATTTCCTTTTTGTTTTCCATATTCCGTAATGTGGATTGCAGATTGCGAAAACCTTTATATTTTAACAATTTTCCTTTCCACTTTCCACAATGTGGATTGTGGAAACACTTAAGTTCTTGGCATTTTTAAACTCCGCTTTCCGCTTTTCGAAATTCGGATTGCAGAAACTCTCACATTCTTCACAGTATTAACTTCTGCCTTCCGCTTTCCACAATGTGGATTGTGGATTGTGAAAACCCTATGTTTTCTTTATATTTTCTCTTCCACTTTCCACTTTCCGCAATGGCAGAACCTCATTAATACTTTAAAGTCTTGACTTCCATTTTCCGCATTCCGCAATGTGGAATTCTGATTACAGAAAGTCCTTATATTGATTCCATTTTAACCTCGGTTTCCACTTCCACAATGTAGATTGTGGGTTGCAGAAACATTCCCTTTTCTTATAACTCTTACTCTGCTTTCCGCATCCGCAATGCGGATTGCGGATTGCGGAACCACCCCACTTCCTCATGAATTTTTACTCTGTTTCTGCTTCCGCAATTCAGATTGTGGGTTGTGGAAACACTTCAATTCCTTATAAATTTTACTCTGCTTCCTTCTCCCGCAACACAGATTGCAGATTGCGGGTTGTGAAAGCACTTGAATTCTTTATACATTTTTAGGCTTCCACAGGCCTTTCGGCCCAACTTTTTTCACCTATATTCTTTGTTTTTTATTAGCAATATTAAGGAGTTGCCAACTCTCAATGGAATCACGGCTTTAAGCCAAATGATTTACTTACACAAGCTCAGTCTTAGGTATTTTATGGTGGTGTACATTGGCATGTTTCTTAAGAACTTCAGCAGCCAATATCTCCTTCACAATTTCACCCTCCCTTAGGATTTTAAGGTATTATACATGTGCTTCACTAAACAGTAAAAGGGCTAAACCTACCAAAGCACATTGGCTTCCCTACTAGGGGTCCCTTAGACTAGCTTTTAACAAGGAATCATACATCATCCTAGTAACTCTTTATAGAAACAATATTACACCATTGAGCAACCAATATCACCAAATGCAAGTCATAGTTATTCAAAACAGAGTATGAGTATACACCATCTCATAAGCAACATTTTCATCAATCAAACTAAAATTGGTATTTATCATTTCAGAAGCATTGAGACACACATTTACACATATGAAAAGATACCTTGAGCTCGATAGATTTACAAAAACATAAACCCAATAATGAAACCTGTTTGTAAAGAGAGCCACAATGAAAAGGGGACAACCATGTTCCACCCAACCGTAGATTAGGCACAGATATGCTCTGTCCTCAATCACCCCTGAGATAAACTATGCGTTCCAAGAGTGGAGAAAACTAACCTTGGTTCAGTTTTCCAGGAATAAATCACTTGCCTAACATAGATTTCTCACGCAGCAAGTATTTCACTCAAATATTGCCTAACACAGAGTGCTCACACAGCAAGAGTTTATTCTTCCCAGCATACTCAGCAATGTCTTTCCTCCTCACATATGCTCTCTTATAGTTTGGTTTCCTAGGTCTTATTTTGCAGCTAAGGTCCATTCCCAAGGAATCCTTGTCAATATTGCGCCCTGATTTGCTCCAGGGTCTATCTGATCTTATTTCGTAGCTACGGTACATTCTCCATTGAATCCACGTTAACCATCGCGCCCTAATTTATCCAGGGTTTTTTCGGCACCATTAAGGCATTCCGACTCCTGGTGTACTTCCCTGAGGTTTATTTCTCTACGTCTCCCCCTCTTGCACACATAGTATACTCTTTTAACGTGGCTTGTCCCTTTCATTCTGAATTTCATTCAAGGAAAAATGTAGCTATTACAACTATCCTCCATGGACCATTTAGACGGATTCCACAATCATCCAAACTCATCAAAAAATACAGACGAGATTTAATATTACAAATAATGTTTATAAATCGGGGGATATTACAGGAGGAAAATCAATTGAAGAGTGAAATAAAGAAACTACATTTAGTAAAGAAAATGGCTAAGGCTACTGAAATGAAGAAACTTCAACATCAAGTCACACTCTATAAACTCAACAACAACAAAGGACCGACAAAGTCACATAATTGCAGGTCGAAGAAGAAATAATTATAGGCATTGTTTAGCATGTACAATAGAAGTTGTGACAAGCAACAGAGTCCAGTGGACTTGCAATGTCATAACATATCATTTATTATAGATTTTTCACTAGTTTTCAGCCATCGGTTTCAAGTAAAATTTATGTCACTGTTCATGACATTCTCAGAAAAATAAAGTGCTAGAAATAAACAAAAAAATTCAGACTTAAAACACTGTTGTAAACAATCTTTTTTAGTGATAGGAAATAAAAATCAGCACGCCATTTAATCACACAGAACACTAGGATTTTTGGCCAATGGCCCTAGAAAAACCCACTAGGGGAAAACCAGTCAGAGAGAGAGTATTTTTATTTTTCAGGAGAATTTTATCATTTACAGCAATACACAGAAAATATCAAACCAACTTATCTCAACCCGGAAGATAAATTTCTATCTCGATTTGCATGTCGAGCAGCAAAAATCAAACTCTTATTTTTATGTTTTTTGCCTCAATTTTTGTGCCACTGTATGGAATGTACGGACATTACGGACCTCAAAATTTGTGCCCAAAAAAATTTCTCAAAATCGTGCCTGCTGCCTCGAAAACCGTACCGTACAGACTATATGGACCAGCAATAAATGCTGATGTCTTATCCTCAATTTTTGTGCCCTCTTTGCTGGTGTCCTTTCCCTCGATTTGTGTGCTGCAAAATTTTTCCTCTTGCTCAGAAAAAATGGAAAATTTCTCTCTTCTCTCTCTCAGCTCTCTCTTCTCACTTCAATCTACAAAAGTGAGGCAAAATTCCTTTCCCATGCCTTTTTGAGAAAACCCTAGGGTGAGTCTAATCTAATGGTGGAGATTAGATTATATTAAGGGCTGAAATTAAATGCTCAAATTTTATTTCTAAAATATTAATTTCACTCACCCACTTAAATTTATCAAAAAGTGACTTTAATGCTCTAAAGTCAAATTAAATGCTTTTACTTAAGTCATTTAATGCAAGGGTCACTTTATGTCCTCTCTCTAAGTGACTAAGGCAAAAGTCACTAGGGGAACACTTCCCTAGGTACAAAACTAACACTCTCTCTTACTGAGGAAGGTGTTCTGCACCACTCCCAACTTGTCTCTGAAGAAGACAAATTTTCCCCTCCCCAAAGACTTCGTTAGTATGTCTGCTACCTGCTCATCTATGGAAATGTACTGAAGCATCATTGCCCCTCTCTGAACATAGTCTCGAATGAAATGATACCTGATCTCAATGTGCTTTGACCTGTCATGGAAAACCGGATTCTTAGAGAGCTGGAAGCAACTCTGATTGTCACAGTAAATAACTGTAGGCCTAATCTCCTGACCAAATAGAGTCACTAGCAACTTGCGAAGCCATAAGGTCTCACAGTTAGCTAAACTAGCTGCCATGTACTCAGCCTCTGCAGTACTCACTGCAACAGACTTATGCTTCTGACTAAACCACGACACTACTGCCGAGCCCAAACTGAAACAACATCCGGAAGTGCTCTTTCTATCTGCCACACTGCCTTCCCAATCTGAATCTACATAGCCAACCAATCTGATCCCCTTTGACCTCCTGTAGTCCAAACCAAAATCCATTGTCCCTGAAGGATATCGCAACACATGTTTTGCAGCGACCCAATGCACACTTCTAGGATCAACCATGAACTGGTTAAGAGTGTTCATTGCAAAAGACAAATCTGGCCAAGTGTTGACCAAATACATCAATGACCCAATAAGCTGATGGTATAAAGTAGGATCCACCAACTCTCCCTCAGAAGCATGAAGCTTCTTCCACTTGGTGATCATAGGTGTCAACATATGCCTGCAATCCTCCATCCTGAATCTCCTCAAAATATCAACCGCATACTTTCCCTGCCCCAGGAAAATATGTCCAAGCTCCTGCGAAAACTCCAATCCCAAAAAATAATGCATCATCCCAATATCAGTCATCTCATACTCAGCTGCAAGATCCTTCTTGCAAGCTACAATGGGTCTCTCTCTCCTTGTGATAAACAAGTCATCAACATATAGCAGAAGAACAAGCAGATCATCTCCAACCATGATGAAGTAGATATTTGGATCTGCTTCACTCTTCTGAAACCCCATACTTAGAAAGTAAGAATCAATCCTGGAGTACCAAGCTCTTGGATCTTGCTTCATCTCATAAACGGCTTTCTTCAGCCTGCATACATGTGTCTCTCTGTCATGTATCTCAAATCCCTGAGGCTACTCAATGTAAATCTCCTCCTGTATGATCCCATTAAGAAATGCGGTCTTCACATCCATCTAATGGATCTTCCAACCCATTTCTGCCTCAATGGAAATCAATGCCCTGATAGAAGTATATCGATCAACGGGCACAAAAGTCTCATCATAATCAATGCCCTCAACCTATGAAAACCCTCGCGCTACAAACCTGGATTTGTACTTCTCCACACTCCCATATTCTGCATGCTTCAGCTTGCAAAGCCAACAAGAAGTCACCACTTACTTCTCCTCTGGGCTCAGAACAATCTCCCATACATCATTCTTCATGATGGAATGGTACTCATCCATCATGGCATCTGTCCATACCGAATGTTGGGAGACCTCCTCAAAAGTAGAAGGCTTAGAATCTTGTGTACAAGCCACCAACACCATGCCCAATCTAGTAGGCATCTTAATGGCTCTCACCTTGTCACAGGGTGTCCTAGCCTTTAAGGCATCCTTCAAGGTCTCCCGAACCCACTTAGGCTTCTTCTTCCCTGAACGTTCTTCCCACACTGGCGTGTCCTCATCTGAAGAGCTACTAGAGCTAGAAGCCCCAGTCACCTGTGAACTTGAAGCTAGTGTTCCAACACCAGGTGTACCCTGTAATCCTGATCCCGATCCCCTGTAAGCTGTACCTGTAATAGTAGACCCATAACCTGTCCCCGAAGACCCTGTTGGCCTAACCACTAAACCTGGTGAACTTGTGCCAACACTTTGTGGTCCTATAACCCCATAAACCTATGATCTTGACTGCTACGTAGATGGAGCATGTGCCACAACCTGAGGTGCATGGACCTACTGTTCTCCATGCTCTGACTCTCTCAACCTCCTGAAGGCTCGCTCCTCCTCAAAATTCACATCCTTCATCACCACCACTTTCCTCTGAGAGGGAAGATAAATACGGAAATCATTCGCAGTCTCATCATAGCTCACAAAGATGCCCTTCTTTGTAGTGGGCTCCAACTTTGTCCTCTTCTCTGAAGGGACATGAGAGTAAGTCAGACTACCAAATATACGAAAATGGACAACTTTAGGCTTCTTTCCTGAAAAACACTCCTCAGGTGTCATGTTCCCCACTGCCCAATGGGGACTCCTGTTCTGAAGATATACAGCGGTGTTGCATGCCTCATCCCAGAGAAAGAAAGGAAGTGACTAGTCATGTAACATAGATCGGGCTTCTCCAACAATGGACCTATTCTTCCCCTCTACTACTCCATTCTTCTTTGGAGTATATGGAACTGTCAACTGTCTCCTGATCCCCTCATGTCTGCAAAATCCATCAAACTCCTTGGAGGTATACTCACCCCCATTATCTAATCTCAAGACTCGGATCTTCCTCCTTGTTTGGTTCTCCACAATAGATTTGAACTCTTGGAACCTCTACAAGAATTCCTCATACTTATTTCTCTTCAGAAAGTAGATCCAGGTCTTCCTGGAATGGTCATCAATGAATTTCACATAATACTTGTATCCTCTCAAGGACACAGAAGACATAGGTCCACATAAGTCTGAATGTATCAAGTCAAGAGTATTAGATGACCTGCTATCACTGCTCGGAAAAGCAGTCTTAGTGTACTTTCCCAAAGCACACCCCCTGCACACATCACTCTGCCCTGTGCTAAACTTCGGTAAACCTGTCACCATGTGCCTCAACAACCCCAAGGTTGGATGATGCAAGTGAGCCATCCTCCTATGCCAAAGCTCACACAACTCATTGCTGCTGCTATGTGTTAAAGCATGTTGCAGCTGAAACAAGAGCCTATACAGTTTCCCACATCTCGCTCCAATGGAAATTGAAGTAGATGGTCCTGCAGTCTTTGGAAACATATGCGTGTCCATCAATGAAAGACACCCCAAGACCCTGATCCTCAATCATGGAAACTGATACTAGGTTCTTCTTCAGCCCAGGCACATATAATACATCCCACAATACCATGGGACTCATGGAATCCCTCTGAAATGTAATGGTCCCACGTCCAACTGCAAATACTACTACTGAGTCATCTCCCAACACAACCTCCACATCAGTATCTACCTGTGAAATCTCGGAGAACATCTCACGAGCACCTGTCATGTGGCTCGAGGCTCCGCTATATATGTACCAAGTGCTGGAAGTAGATGCACTGTAAGAATGGTCTGTCACATAGGAAAAATCCCTCTGTATGTCGACATCCACACTAGTGAGAATGGATGCTCTCTCTCTCTCAACATGCCCAGTGCTTAGTGAAAACTCACTCTGAAATCTAGCTGCAAAATCATCGATCTCAGCTGAAGCGGATGTCTGCTGCTTCTTCTTCTCTTGTTTGGACATGTAGCAGCATAATGTCCCATGTTGTGACATGCAAAGCACTTCACAGTGCTCATATTCTTCTTCTACCCATCCTGTTGTTGCTTGGCCCCACCCTTCTTTGGACCCTTCTTGCTCTTCTTCTTCCCTTTTGCTTCCAAAGCCACATCCTCCTCATCTCCCCTACTAGTAGAACCACTGCACTGTAAGAAACCCCTCTGAGTCTCCTCCTGAACAAAGTCATCACATACTCTATCCCAATCAGGTAAGTTCTCTTTGGCCACCAACCCCTGAACAAACACAGCCCAAGGTGCAATCACCCCATTCAGGGCTACCCGCACTAACTCAGGACCAGTAATAGCCTGACCAACAACTGCAAGCTCATCTCTCACCTAAGAGATCCTAGTAAGATAAGTCATACACATCTCACCTTTGACCATCTTGACATTCTTTAGCTTCTCTCTAAGCACCATATTCATGTTTTCATTAGTACTCGAAAACAACCCAGTCAAAGCACTCCACATATCATGTGCATGATCCTTCCTGAAAATGTGAGGAATAACATGATATTTAACAGCATCTAAGATTATCCTCATGGCTTTAATATCTTTCTTATTAAAGGCTGCAAGTAACACTACATTAGTAGAAGGGGGAATAGTAACGGAATTTGTTGTAGTGTTTCTAACTACTTTCTCCCACAACTCATTCTCCCTCACCACAAGTAAAATATGGGCTTTCCATGAGACAAAGTTTGCTTCCCCATCCAACCTATCCTCAGTTCTCAACTCCATGGAAGTCATTTTCTGAAAGAACAAGTTTCAACAAAATGTACTACTGTCACAAATGTTTTTCTGAATCCTAGAAATGACTGTTTCACTGACGAAATTTAATCGTCTGCCACAACCCACTCTGATACCATGTAGATTTTTCACTAGTTTCAGCCATCGGTTTCAAGTAAAATTTATGTCACTATTCATGACATTCTCAGAAAAATAAAGTGTTGGAAATAAACAAAAAATTTCAGACTTAAAACACTACTGTAAACAATCTTTTCAGTGACAGGAAATAAAAATCAGCACGCCATTTAATCACATAGAACACTAGGATTTTTGGCCAATGGCCCTGGAAAAACCCACTAGGGGAAAACTAGTCAGAGAGAGTATTTTTATTTTTTAGGAGAAGTTTATCATTTATAGCAATACACAAAAAATATCAAACCAAATTATCTCAACCCGGAAGATAAATTTATGTCTCGATTTGTGTGTCGAGCAGCAAAAATCAAACTCCAATTTTTTTATGTTTTCTACCTTGATTTCCATGCCACTGTACGGACCTCGAAATACATGCCCAAAAGATTTTTTCCTTGAAAATCGTGCCCAAAAATATGCCTCGAAAATTGTGCCTGCTACCTCGAAAACCATACTGTATGGACCAGCAATAAATGTTGATGTATTCTCCTCGATTTTTGTGCCCTCTTTGCTACTATCCTTTCCCTCGATTTGTGTGCTACAAAATTTTCCCTCTTGCTCAGAAAAAATGGAAAATTTCTCTCTCCTCTCTCTCATCTCTCTCTTCTCACTTCAATCTGCAAAAGTGAGGCAAAATGTATTTCCCATGCCTTTTTTAGAAAACCCTAGGGTGAGTCTAATCTAACGGTGGAGATTAGATTAGATCAAGGGCTGAAGTTAAATGCTCATATTTTATTTCTAAAATATTAATTTCACTCACCCACTTAAATTTATCAAAAAGTGTCGTTAATGCTCTAAAGTCAAATTAAATGCTTTTACTTAAGTCATTTAATGCAAGGGTCACTTTATGTTCCCTCTCTCAGTGATTAAGGCAAAAGTCACTAGGGAAACACTTCCCTAGGTACAAAACTAAGAGTTTTGACCTTGTGGAAAATTTACAAAAGGGATAAGAAGATATGCGATGAGAAACATAGGAGATAGTGAAAATATTCCAAGATTTTCAACGCAAGGTTGCATTAATAGGAACTTCAGAGTAGTGTGGCTTGAGATGAGCCATAGGTGAGTGTTGGGGGCTTGTTGTCCCTAGAGAAAGATAGGCAGAATTCAATTAGAACTTTTCTTGAAAGTATGAAGAGTCTTGTCACGCGATAGAGGAAGTTGCGATGGAGGAAGAAGGATGATCGAAGAAGCAGCTACAAAGGAAGCTGCGACAAAGGAAGAGATACGACCGAAGAAGTAGTGGTAGAAGGGAAGTTGTGACAGAAGCAGCTACAAAGGAAGAAGTTTGCAAGAGAAGGAAAGATGCGATGAGATCAAAAGCGACGGAAGAAACCACGATAGAAAGCGTGCAACGATTGAAAAGGACAGCTCAAGAGATCGTGGGTAAGAGTTCCTCTAGAGTGGCACGTGCTCTAGGGAATAAAGAATCTTTGTATTTTGGGTTGATAGTGCCTACTAACAGTTGTAACTAGAATTGGAATGACAACATGTTTCCTAACATAATGAAGTCGGTTGATTATGACATGTAAGAGTCTATAAAATGAAGAACCCAAGTTATGTGCGGGTTGGTTCTGTTACGTCCTGGTTAGTTGGTTGGTTGTTACTCCTAGTTGGTCTATGTTTGTTTGTAGGGTGTAAGAGTAAGAGAGTCACAAAGTAAAAGAGTCGCAGAGTTGTAGAGAAGAGTGAGTTGATCCAGGATGTGTGCGGATCGATAGTAGAGTGAAAGAGAAGAAAACCTCATATACTAGAGACTAGAGAGAACTAGAGGAGAGAGAAGTGTGTATAGATTCTAGGAGAAGATCTAGAACAGAGTTTGCAAGCTGAGCGCGCAAATGAAAGGTGGAATAAATTTCTCATGCCAAATGAAGAGCGCCTTTGTGGTTTTTTCTAGATGGGTTTTCACATTAAATACTGTGTCAATGTTTATTTGATGAATGTGTTTGTGCCTCATGAATGCATGTTGTGAATAAGTGTTTATGTATTTTCTTATGAATAGTTATTGTATGCATCGGTTGCACTGTTGTTAGTTGGAATCCCTAATAAGGAATTATATTGACTGTTGCATTCTCTATTGATGGATAAGTAGAGAAGTATTTTGAATATGCATAATAAGTGTAAGTAATATAACCATTTTCTTTGGTCGAGTGAGTTGGTAAGGTGTTGTGAGAAGGGAAATACCCACCCAACTGCAAAAGCATGGTTCTGGTAGTTACCCATAAGAGATATCTCGGGTGAGACTGCATATGCATCGTAGGTGTTGTCGACTAAGCCTTGCTCCGTCGGGCCAATATCTTGGGCTTTGTTGTCGTACAAAAGAAGGTATGAACCTGGGTCGAAGGGAGAAACACCAACAAATCGAAAGCATTCCAAAGAGCATTATGTATGAATATTTATCCATAAATAAACGCAAGTCTATTAAACTATTTGATAAGAAGATATTTCCAACCTAAGTAAATGGTTCAACTATGGATTCCACCATAGGGTCTTCATTTAGTAAAATTATGCCATAGCACCTACATTCATGGGATATTAAAGAATACCCCTAATTTGAATAGATATGATAAATACCTACCAAAATCCTTTTTTTGAGTCCCCCTCCCAATACATGTTTATAATAATAAAAACTGTATTTTTACTATATACCTCTTCTTATACACCTCCCCTCGAAATACCTATAAACCCCCCATACCTTACATTCCCCCCCAATACCTACAATATATTGACCTTATTTTTCACAGTTAACCCCCCCACTTTATGAGTGAACGTGATAAGATATTGGCCAGCAAGTTGAATACCCCAAGGATTCCACCCCCAAGCCAAGCCATGATACCACTTGGGTGAAGGGAATAAGCTAAGGGATATTTAGGTCTCTTACACAATCCAATTGTTCTTAGAATCAGTGAAATTGCTTACGAAGGTACTTTCCAGGTAACCATATGGCCAACACAACCATGGTGCTCCCTTCCACTATCGCACACAATATAAGAAATATATTTCACTTATTTGATTAACAGTCCCTCTGTAATAATCGTCCCTCTAATGTGCTTCAATGTGTGAAGAAGGATTTCAATATGTTTTCAACTTCAAGAACAATCCAACAAACTTATACCTTGGCTCACTCAATGAATGACTATATACATGAAAGAATGGTTTCTTCTAAATTTCTAATCCAACCTAAGCTCCATGTTCTCATGCAACCATCCATTTCTCTTCTTAGGACCATCATCTTCTCTTCCTCTACTCAAATTCAAGTTGGTAAATCACAAGTTCAAATACCAATCTCAACATGATAATGTGATTCCTAGAGCTTCAGTACTGGTGTCTTTTGGCATGAGAGGATATTGTTTCATGGTGAGAATAATGTTAGAAATGGTAAGAATGATGATTGTATGAGCCAATTCAACTTTTCACAAGGAAGAATAATGCACATGAATAGAGAAGGTTTAAACTTCCATGAGGATGGAATCTCTTACACTCCTTCATGATGTAGTACTAGTCCCATGCCTTATTAATTGTATGAGGTAGACCCCCCCACCAACAACCACATGCATTCAATAATTGACTTCTAAGTCAAAGACGGTAGTTGATATTTTTATAAAATGCATGATATTAAGGAAAATCCAGGATTTAGAAAACATAAGATTCTTTGTCACCTCCACATTGTCTTTCCTATTCCCCTTTAGTGGTGTTGTGATCCCCTTGTTGCTTCTTTAAAAAAAATTGGTGTATATTATACTATTATATATTTCCTCTTTATTCATGATTTTACATAAACATAAGTACACCATGGAAAATATAACAACTGCACCATAATCCTATCCCACAATGGGGGATCACACACATTCACTATACATGCCTTGGCATTGATTTTTTCACTAAGAATATTTACAGTGCAATTACATTATTGACACAAATCCCGTCATTCAACTCAACCCACATGGTTTGAGTCATGTCCTATATCCTCATCATCGAATAATACATGATTGAATGTTCTTTCATTTAATGTTCAAAATTGAGATATTGCACTATGGCTATGGCGATAGGGGGGGGATGTCAGTTGCCAAAATATCACCAAGAAAAAATGGGGATACAATTTCTAGAAAAAGATATAAATGGATATGAGAGTCACATTGTGAGATAACCCTTGTAATGTGAAAATATTCCTTGTAAATAACATGAGTCTACAATAAGAAACAACCAATTGACTCAACCAACACATAAGAAGCGAAGCACCATGAAAAATTCCTACATTGTGATAAAAAGGAAATTGAAAGAGAGAGTTGAGTGCTATCGAAGTAGATACAATGAAAGAAACAAATAGAATGTAAACTTTGAAACCCAATTCCATAACCATGATAAACTACCAAGCTATTTGAAACCCCCTGAATTGATAATATTAAACCCCACACTCTTCCATCAAGAATATAAAACCTCGCACTATGTGAAACATAAAAAATGGATTCTCTTCTCCAAGAATAGATGATTTGATATCATAACATTTCCCCTTCTAACGACCAAGACTAGTAAATCCATGTCTTCAAACAATGTTCCATGCGCCAGTGGTTAAACTAAGGCATATTTTTAAGTCTATGGGAGTGGTTGAATTACTTCCTATATAGCCTCAGTTTTGGTGGTTAAGGTGAAACTACGGTTCACAATATCTTGCCTTTTTTTATATTTCAAACAAGTTATAAGAAAGTTCCAATGGTTAAACTACAAATGGGGACAAAGGATTAAAACACTAATAATATATTTTTTAACTATAAAGATGCAAAATTATTCGTAGTTTAGATATTACTATGCACATAAACTATCAATGTTGCTACTATATTATTTGTTAGAACAACCTCCAAAAATAGATAAGCATGAATGCTTGTTTTTCCATAAAGATGAAAAAAAATACTAATATATTAAATATGACGCGTGGTTTCATCTTCCAAGTTGTCTCTAGAGTTATCCAAGTTGGGTTTCCTATTCACTAATTATCCAAGTTGGATTTCCTATTCACTAATGACAATTGTGAATAGTAATTGCAATTTACCATAACCTTCACGGTTTAGGTTCCCAAGATCCCCCATGCCTTAATTCAAAGGGGTGTTTTTGAGTCCAAGTATATTATGAAAGAGAGATGAAATATGGATGTGAACAACTACCAAACCATAAACATCTCCTACTTGACAATGTGACCTTGTTCCAAGTAAGATAGTAGAAGCTGAAGTATTCTACTAGGTGGTAAACATGAAGTGCTCTCTTAAAATCAGTGGCTTTAGGATGACCACAAATTTGGTGGTTTTGGATGACCACAAACCAAAATTATCAAAATCAACAAAGGTTGGTGTCTTCTACTAAATGGAAGTTTTAGGCTGACCACAAAACAAAAAGGTTAGTAGAAGCAACAAAGACTAATGTATTCTACTAAATGGTGGTTTTAGGCTGACCAAAAACCAAAAAGATTAGCACAGGGAACAAAAGTTATTGTCTTCTACTAAATGGTCGTTTTAGGCTAACCACAAACCAAAAGGTGGTTTTGGATTACTATAAACCAAAAGCTAGTAGAAGAAACGAAAGGAGTTTTCTTCTATTAAATTGTGGTTTTACGCTAACCACAAACCCAAAAGGTAGTTTTAGGATGAACACAAACCAAAAGGTAGTAGAAGCAACCAAAGATGATGTCTTCTACTAATTGGTGGTTTTGGGTTGACCACAAACCAAAAGGTAGTAGAAGTCAAATTTAATGTCTTTTACTAATTAGTGGTGGTTTAAGGCTAACCATAAACCAAATGGTTGGTTTTAGGATGACCACAAAACAATGGAGGCTCTAGGAAATGGTTCTAACTTTGTCTTCTCGACACAACTCTGATTCCCTCTCTATCTCTAGGATTTGGTTGTTGGATTTGTTTTTGTGTATGGCTTAGGCTTGCTTGTTTCAACATATGATAGAGCTTTGAGAATTGAATCTTGGAAATCAATATGCGATGTTTCCCCATTGTTATATATCAAACTAACACTTCTATGTCTGTGGCGACCTTTCAAAATATGACACTCAAAAGTTTCATTGTTCACTCACAAAAATGTCACTTACGGATGGAAGAGCCTATGATTGACCCTTATTGATGGACTCGGTCATTAAAAATGAGATCCATTAAAAATGAGATCCCAAAATCATTCGTTTAATATTGATAGTTGCAACCACATAAAAGGAAAGTTCATACCCTACACATTATTAGGGCGCAAGTCATTTGCATCTTGCTCTTGAATAGGGAGCGAATGCATAAAAAACTAACCATGTGTACCTTGCACAATGGCAAGGAGTGAATAAATCACATGTTTCATGTAAATTGGGAGAAAATTCCCCATAATTTCATGAAAAAATATAAAAAATTTAAATATGGGAGTTAAGGAAGTTTTACAAACCAACTTGCCATGTTGCAACTCCCTAAACCACCTGGTAACCATTTACAACTATTTCCTCCAAACATAAATGGGAAATGAAATGGACCAAGAAGGGGGACCTAGACATCCAAGTTATGTTGGAGTAATCGCTCACACACCCTTCATCCCAACCCATCAATAATCCCTATTTTTGACACTTGTATCCCTGCATATTGAAGTTTTCTCCCTTAGGTAACTTCACCCATCATATACATCCAATGGATCATATTAGGATCATGAGAATGCATGAGAAGAGACACTAATATCTTCAGGTTCAATAAGGTTCAAAGCATTGAGAAGGTATATATTCTACTTGTTTCATTGATATAATCAATATTTGACATCTTTCCCTCCCCAAATCAAGTTTTGTTATGATTGTTGGTTGGCATAAAGAATGTTTTGTTATTTATATTAAAATTGATTAGATAGATAATGTTTATCTAATTTTCAACTCATTTACATTTGTTAAGTGAAAAATTGGCTTGAGGAAGGTTGGATTTGTTGCTTTTGCAGGTTGACATTGGCATCAAAGAGTGAATACGAAGAAAGACAAAGAAGCAACTGGGAGAACCTTCGAAAAAGGTACATACCTCTCTTCTCCCTTACATATTCTCTAGTGTAGGTTTGTTTATTGAATTTTATATGTGGTATTATGCGCGTATAAGATTCTAATTTACCTATAGAAAGAGACATTTAGGTCAGTCTCATCCTAATCAATGCATTGGTGATATTTCCCTAGTTATAGGATTTATTTATGAACAACACCCCTATCATATACAAGATGAGAGGTAGGAAAACTTTCTTCGGTGTGATGGAAAAAGTGCACAGTTGCATGACAAGATATATCAAATAGGTAGGTTTGAGTGTCATAACTAGACATAATACCTATCCAAACATCTCATAATGTTTTTTAGTGACAAAACTAGATGCAAAATACCATGATCTGAAATATGAATTATTGGAAACACATCAATCCTTTTCAGTTCTAAGAGCTAAGAGGGATTCTTGAAACTCCACCCTTTAACAGTAAGACCAATCTAAGAAAATAGAAGGTGGTGTTTCTACCAAGAATGCTCCCAATAAAATTCAAATTCATTTTATTTGACACTCACAAAAAACTATTGCAAGTCCAAAATACTAAAACACTTACAAAAATTACTATTTGCACATTATGATTTAATGTTGAAGTTGAATTGATCTTCCAGTAAGTTGAGATCTCTATACTTCTTGATTCACTTAGCTATAAAGTGAAATGGAAATTCTCCTTCCCAATTGCAAAAGTATTCTATTGTTTGGTGGGAGAAGGATTCTTGATCCATTTTGTAGTTAACTAACAGATTCCATCCAATTGCGTACTCTAAATGGCAAGGGTATCCTCTTCTATGGTTTTCACATTTATCTAGGATGGCTTTTAGCATAAAACTAGTTCAATTTGCATGCTAGCCTAAATCCCATACACATGTTGGGTTTAAGCAAAATGAAGTTGAATAACTTGGGAAATATATCTACGACATTGCAGTAATAAGCCATCAGAGATATGTCTAATCTATTGTCAATCAAAATGAATATATTGTTGGTAGAAAATATGTAAGTATCGAGAAAGATCATCAATGAGAAATATTCCATGCCACACCCCATCTTAATGTAAATTATACAGGTGAGTGCAAGCTAATGAGGGTCTTTGTTTACGAGTTAGATGCAACATAATTAAAAAATAGGCATCCTTCAACGTACATGGGTATTTTGACATACCTACATAATGTATCTTGCTTTTAGTAAAAAATATGAAACTTATGAAATTGTATCACCTTTTCGAATATATAAATCTTATTTATTAAAAAATTTCATAACTAACTAATTTATTTTTTATTTTGCTAGCATTGGCATTTTATTTTTTAACAAATGATAAGGTGTATGACTATGTTAGTGGAACCCTTGAGTACCTAAATGATGGAATCTATATGCAAAAACTAGAAAGCGTGTACATAACAAATAGTATTAGTGCGGTCCTATTTTCCAAAATAAAATTAGCACTTTTAAATACTTTTAAACTTTATCTAAGTAAGCATACCTCAAAATTAGCAGGCCAAGTGTTAGTGTAGCTTTTCAAGGTCTTAACATAATGATGATGGATTGGATATTTTATAGTATGAAGAGGTTAGTGTCTGGTAGTGCAATATATAATTTTTTTATGAAATTGTTGAGAAAATAAATTTTTATGGAGTAAATGTGATGTGTTTTCTAAAGATAAAGGTGCATCTAAAAGCTCCACCAACTTCATGCACTCACCCATACCTTATAGGTATGCAAAAAAAGACACATTGATCATTAATGTGTAATGTGAATATATTGCAACACAGAACCAAGACCTTGCAATACAGTAACAAATCACTAACCCATCAATGGAAAGATTCTACCATGGGAGGTTCACTCAGTGAACTTGTTACATAGCACGTTCGTTCGTAGGATATTAAATAATATCCCTAATTTCACTAAATATTAGAAAATACTTCCTAAAATTGTACTTTTGAACCCCCCCTCACAATATACATTTCCAATTAAGAAAATCCCTAGTTTCACCATATATTGTAGGTCCATTTTATCAACCCATTTTTAACACCCCCTTTATATCATATTGTAAAGTGGTAACAACAAGATCCCTAACACATCTTAGTATAAGCAAACAACATGATAAATAAAATATAGTATAATGCTAGTAATGATCCTAGCAGGATTGCAAGGTTGACTGGTTCATTTGTAGTGTTGGATAGTGGAAGACCCAACGAAATAGTAATGGGGAAGAAAAAATGCATAAAAGGAAACCTAGTCAAGAGATCAATGTAACAAAGAACGTAAAATACTGATAATCCAATAGTTAGTCCAATGCTTAGAACAGATGATAAGTGCACATGTTTCACACCAAAACCAACTAATCTACCAATTTTATATCATGTAACTACAAGTATAGCCATAGAGAGCTCATGTTTTCTATAAGCTTAATAAATTAAACTCCATAAAATATTTTTAATAATATTAATAAATGCTTTCTATTCTTTTTTTAAGTTATTTGTATGCGATTTTTAATACATGCATAGTAAAATATGGTAAAATAACACTCTTATTGTTTGGATAAATTATGTGTAGATATCTTCTTGTGGTTAAAGTATTCAAAGTTTAGTGAACATGGATTCTCCACAACAAATGAATCTCCTTTCTATATCTATACAAGATCAAAATTAGTCGAAAATTATAGCAGATTCTCTTCATTTCCTATTTAAAATCTTAAAATAAATTAAATGACATGCCCATATAAATTTAACATTTTTTTTGTAACGCTACAAATTCAATTAAACTAGGAGAACAAAATATACAATATTGACCCTAATGAGAGGAGGCCTCAGGTAGTGGTACCACCACCCGAGCCTATCAAAAATAGAGGGTCGTCTGAGAAAGCTATTACAAAAGGAGTTCATAATATTAAAAAACCCGAAGTAGCCGTTCATGATCATATTACAAAATTTATCCTTCCAAAAAAACAAAGTTGTAACCGAACTAACCACAGAAAACAGAAAAACCTGAGATAACATTTTGACCCCTAGGAAGCGCCTAACGCTAAATATGGCTTGGGAATTGATCAAGAAGGGGGTGTTTCTTCCAGGAATGGGCATTGCCACCCTCCCTCCTTCGAGTTCTTGGGCATATTGAGGAGGCTCAAGGTTAGGCCCTTCGTCTTCCCGCATCCTCTTGAACAGTGGTTCAATGGTGGTCGGGATGGGAAAAGGCAGAGCCTAAACCATCTAAGGAGTCAGAACCAAAATTGTGTCCCTTGACCTGTCTCATGTCGTGTTGTCTCTCCCTCCTTCCAAGTGGCCACCTTGTCTAGTAGTGCCTGCCATGCATTTCCATGCAAAAGTTGCATCCAAGCTGTTGAGTTGTCCATCCATTTCTGCCATTTTTTCCTTCACGGCGAGGACTGTATCTCAAGCAGCACTCCAATTACCCAACATATCCTCCATGAGATTACCAAGCATATTCTTTACAAACCAGTAGTGGTTAATCCTGCTACCACCATACCCAGTGGCCAAACCGTGGTTCACCATTATGCCTTCCCAGTCGTCAATGAGGATTCTGGTCGGCATTAATATGTTTGCTTCATACCCCTCCTCCACCTAAATGTTGAGTCCCCATTGGGCCTTCCCTCTCCCACTTTTGGCATGCCTAGGAATACCTCGTTGCCTGGACATGATGAGGAACTAGGTACTGGGATGCTACAAAATGGGCTGGTGGAGCAGAGTAATTCATGGCGGCGAACAATGGTGTTGAGCTCGTCTAACACTATGTGTACCAGCGAGAATGAGGTTCCCTGCAGAGTCTTCAGGCCAATGGAGAATCCCTACGAATACGAGAATTATAGACCAAAAAAGAACACCATGCTACACAGAGTAACCCACTGACCGAAACAAAACATCAAATGCTCCTCAAGTGCCAATGTCGTGTTCTTCCATGTCCTTCCACTTAATGGCGCCTTCCTGAACCTGCAATAACTGTGTACCATTTCCCATTAAACCTCCCTAAACCTCCATGAATGCGATGGAACCAATCCAGGCATAAACCAGCTTAAGATGAAGGTGGAGACAAGACACTCTTCTCCTTCTGCACGGGATAAATTAAGGTCAGCGCGATGGTGGCGATCTCGTGAGCATGCATGGTGCCACGCGTCTCACTCACGGACATAGGCGCCCCGCGTCGTCGTTCGGGCTCGCTGACACCCGCATATGGGCCTTATAAATTTAACATTGGTTATCCAAGAGGTTATTGATTTTTCTTAGGTCGAGAAGCATTCTATTTTGGAATATTTGTAATTTTATTTAATTGGGAAGAGGTTTATGTATGAAACTAAGACAAAAATCCTCAATTTTTATGTATATGATCCAATGATATAATCAAATTCTTTGGTATTTTTTAAAATGGATTTATGGAGTTAGATTTCAATCAATAATATTATAATATGATTAATGTAATGATATGAATATTTTCATTTAAAAACTATTAAACAAAAAATTCATAAGCATAATGATAATATTATAGAAAAATGATTTGAAATTAAATATTGTAGTATAAATGTTTTCATTTACAACAAATATATATATATAAATAGATATAGATATAGATATAATTTAAAAGCTATATGAAAAATTTAATAAAACAATTATCCACATAATTATAATATTATAAAAATATTATTTTAAATTAAATATTTTAATATACAACAATTTTATGTCAGGCTAAAATGTCATTTTTCTTGTTTGCATTCAACCATGGAGGCATTTTCTTGTTTGCATTCAACCATGGAGGCATTCAACATGTGTCTGTGGGCAGCTTTCGAATATAAATATCAACCATGGAGGCATTCAACATGTCTTTGTGAGCGGCTTCCGANATATATTTCTTAGGATTTTAGGAGTATTCAAACTCCCAATATGAATGGACGTGATATAATATTGCCTTACTAGTGACCCCCGTGGATTCTACAATTTAATCTCGATCTAATCATTATTATAATGTTACTTGATAAATGATAGAGCTATGACTAAGGATTGGAACTTGACATTGTAAATACAAATACTTGATCATTCTTAAAACCATTACACTATTGGTTGGGTCCCCTTATTTGGTGAGTATTGTAGGATTTGTAGTTTAAAGTTTAAACACTTTTGTGCATCAATATGAAACTATACCTTAGAGAAGGTGCCACAATCATTGCATAAGATCCATAACCTCTTCTTGAGATAGTCATAAGGCATAGATGTTGCTTTAATCGATTGATCCATTTGTTACCATATTAGGGGCATGCCAAAGAATGATTTGGAGCACATTGGACATGAATACTAAGAGTGTATTTTCATTTTTGTTAAACACTACATATGCATTCTATGACCATAATGTATAACAATTATTTCATTTAGGGAATAAAAATATACTCAAAACTAACTAGATAGTTATGAAGCATTAAGTTCTGTGCAGTAATTCTCCTGGGGTGTCCATTGACAATGTTAATGGAAACTTGGTTGCATGCACGGTTGCATGTTCTCTTAGAAGGAGGTGACATAGAATTTGAAGTAATTACATGGTTTCCCTATGCAAAAATTGTTTTATGTCAATTGATAAGTTTTTAAAGGCATCCTTTTCAAGAGAATGGAGCTCCTTCATGCTTAAATCCCATTCATCCTCCATTTTTCTATTGTGAAGCATTTGTGTTTTGGTAGCAATTTTGAAGTCTTCTACAGAGCTAGACTGGTGGACAATGAAGAAAAGCAACCTTGCCTCAAATAGGTGGCTCACAACCTCTATTAAATGTAGATGAGATCAAAGTTTGGTTGGATTTGGTGTAGACATTTGTTGAGGACACGACATTTTGCTAGGATTTGAGACATCATCTTTGAATTTTGCACAAACAAAGATCATTTGACAAAGTTTTCCACTCTTGTTGAGGATGATGTTGATCTTGATAAACTTGATAATGGAGAATACACTATCTCAGCAGGTTATGATCTTAGCTTATTGATGCTTAAGAATGAATAGAGACTAGGGTATGCATGGAAGCACTAGTGTGCATATATTAAACACATAGGTGTAATGTATTGCTACAAACAAAGGACGATAGAACTGACAGAAGAGAGGTGACAATAATCACAATTCCAGAATAATCGGATTCTTTCTAGTTGTGACCATAGCATGCAGAGGTAGGTACAGATCTTTGGTAGAATAGGATAGACATGCAAATAGATTTAGTATGTAAGTCTAAAGTTGGCAATATGCAAAAGATTAAACACAAAATAAAGAAATCTCGTGAAGAGAATGAAATGTCATCTAACAAAATACTAGAGTATGCAAGTTTGAAATAATCACTCTAATAAAAATAGTTGTGTACATAGTTTTGTATTGTAAAAATTTGATACCATTGTTAACCCACAAAAAAAAATGAATGAGCTATGTTTCTATTAATAGTACTAATATATCAAATATTATTTTGGGTTTCTATCTTTCATAGTGTGTCTTGAGAGTAAGACATCTCTTTGAATTCCAAGATAATTTTTTCTATTCACTAAGACATTAAAGTGTGAGTAGAGACCACATTGAATATTAAATACAAAATACCATAACCCATGTGATTATGGAATATAAATAATAATAAAAACTAATATTCACGTGAACATTAAATGAAAGCCTTAGCCTTGAAGAAAATTTAATATATTGTCGATTGCTGAGCTTAAATAGTGACGTTCGATTAACAATGAGAAAATTTCGGACCTTCCTGGACTCCACTCCTTTCTAGGATGGCCCGAGCAGCGGTCAAATTTGAACCCGTCCCAGAAGTGTAACAAAAATTTTGCCCGTCAAAAAAAATTTAAATTTCTTATTTCACCCGTCCACCATGAAGGGATGCCTTAACTTAAATATTTCAAAAGAAGGGTAAGCCTTTCCATTTGCCCGTCAAATTTTTTTTCCGGTGTAAGTACATGCTGTGAAAGCATGTATCTGCGAATAGGCAATGGGCATTGGTGATTATGGCGTATGGTGTATGTGTATATATAACGAGGAGATATTCGTTGTTCTCCGAGCATGGGTCAAAGGTAGGTTCTTGTTCTTCTTCAATAATTAAAATCTGGGTGCATTCATAACTTGATGTACAGCAGTTGGTGTGAGCTGTGATTCGCCTGTCAAACCGCGTTGTTCAGGTTCAGTGATTACGAAGTCAAAGAATGCCAGGCCTCCGTACCCTAATTCTTAAATTGAGTAGCCATTAAATTCTTTTATGGGCAACGTCCCCACCTGGTATTAATTTAATTATTAATCTCTACCATGATATGCCCTATTCCTGTCCACCTGTGATTCTGGCTTGTGAGCGCTAGCGGCGGCCACGCCTTCCCTCAGCATTTCAACAAATTTTCCCTTGGAAGCATTGAACACCTCAGAAATTCTTTCAGAGATAAGCAAATCTGTTGCTAAGATCATTGGCAAGCCAGAAGCTGTAAACCACCCATCTCTGCTCTTTATTTCTTTTCTAGTAGATGGCTTTATCTACAATGGCAATCTGTCTGTTATTATGGGGGTTTAATGTGTTTAACATTATGTTTTGGCAGTATGTGATGGTGCAGCTGAAAGAATCAGTAGCGATTTCATTTGGGGGTACTCAGGAACCGGCAGCGTATGGGGAATTGGTGTCCATTGGAGGGTTGGGGTCCGATACCAACAAGAAGCTCAGCGCAACCATTGCCGCCACACTGGAGAGCAAAGTCAACGTACCCAAGTCACGCTTCTACATCAAGTTCTACGATGTCAAGGTTGGTTCTCAATTCCTCAGTTTGTTCTGTTTATGTGAAATTGGCTTCCCAATTGAACCATCATCTGCCCCTGTGGTGTTGATATTCTGAATTTGTTTTGCACTTTCTGTTGTGGCACAGGAATGGGGACAGGCACATTCATTCACAGAAAATGTTCAGTGCTTGCATGGTTTACACCAGTAGTGTCAGCCTTTGTCTTCTAGACCATCACAAGCAAGCGATTATAGGACTGCTTGATTATTAGCACACCCAAGCACCGCTCAATTTTTTCTTTTTTGGAGATTGAGGTCATTTAGGGTTTTGGGCAAAACAAATTTTGTAAGGTAATGGGTTTGGCATTTTTCGTATTTGTTGGTAAGTTTAGGTCGAGAATTCTCCAGACGACTGGTTGGCCCCTCCCCCCTTCTCTTAAAGCAACGTACAGGAAAGATTGCCCACCAGGCAGGTCCGCCATCCAATAGCTCAGCCAGGTTTTATAACGCCGCCAACAGGTTCGCCAATAGCTCCGCCATGGGAATTAGAGCTAGTTCATACGGCTTTCACTCTTATGTGAAGGGGCTTAACTCTATGGAACTTAGTGCATTACAAAGCAAGTGTCCATTGCGTATATAATTAACGCAAAAAAACTGATCTATCGGTAATTACGTATATAAAAGGCATAAGATAAGATAAGGGTAAGGTTTCAGCAGCAGCCCACTTTTTTGTTGGATATTCGAGCAGAGAGGATCAAATCCGTTCGAAAAAGACTTTTTGATCAACACTTTTTGTTTTCTGCACTGAGTTTTACTTTAGTTATGACGGCTGATGAATGGAAGAATTGGTTCATCTTCAACCAGGAATCATTGCCCGACATTTGTCTGTGCATTGCATTTATTTGGATTTGATCGAGTTTGATAATCCTACGTTGGCAGCCATTGATCGGACTTGAATAACTAAAAGTCTTAATAGAAAAGCATTTCGATCATAAGAACTAATCCTTCGGATTTGAATAACTAAAAGTCTTAATAGAAAAGCATTTCAATCATAAGAACTAATCCTACTGTATATGTTCAATCATAACTTTAACTTTTTTTTAAGAAGAAAATAGTTGTTTCTGGTTATTCAATATAGAATCAAAGGTAACTAGTTAGATCACCATGATATCCACCAATCCCTATGATATCCACCAATCCGCTCCAATAGGCAAGAACAATCCAAACACATTATAAGAGGAGGCATAAAAAACCCACATCCAAAATGGTATAAGAGGAGACATAAAGAGCCCACATCTAAAATGGTTTATGAGTAGGATGTACAAGCTCAGCTCTAATAGAGCTGAAGCTTATCTTCCCCAATAACTATTCCTTCATAGTATTATGTGAAGAGAAGAAGGCCGGAAACCATGGGGAGCGTTTTCAAGTTTCCTTGGATAAACTCTTCGCCCTCTCATTTTGTTCTATATAGACACGATGAAAGTCTAACCTGTGGAAATAGGCTTTGTGTCCCTCAATATTGGCACACTCGACATCCAAATCTAGAACATTGAATGTTGCCTTATCATTTACCCAATTAATAATGATGAAAAAGTCCCCAGAGTGAAGATCTTATGCTCAATCATAAGACTTTATTTATATATGGATTGAGGTAAGCAAAAATAATTAGATCTCACATTCACCATATTAATCTTTTTCTTTTTACTAAAATTTGCCTTAACATATTGGCTACTTGGTTGGTTGAGTGGTTGTTACATGAGTTTGTTATTTTAGGTCTTGTTCCTCAACTACTACTTTTATCTCCCAAAGAACTTAAAAGTTCAACTTGTGTAAGATTGCGTGTTGGTAGGCCAATATAATTCTACCATTTTGAAGAATGTGGTAGATCTCTACTTTGGGATAATTTTATATTCAGAATCCAATTTAGAAACTCCTATTATGCCTTCTGTGTAGATGTGTTGCCTCTCTTCTCTATAACTTTGCCTTCAACTTCAACCTTCACAAAGGGTGGAAACTAATTCTCATAGTATTTGGTTGCTTCTATGACTTCTTTTTTGGAGCAAGTTAATCTATAGTGCATCGTCTTCTTAATTAGGATTCAGCTGGCTCTAGGCCTACCTTTTCTAGTGGCTCTTCCTGCGATTGCATTTCATTTTGGATGGTTATCCTTCCTATCCATAGAGAACATCCCCATTGGAAAATAATAATTAATGAGTGATGACTTTACATCACATCATGGGATCCTTTTCAAACATATGAATAACCATAAATACCAAATCATTGCATTTCATTTTGGATGGTTATCCTTCCTATCCATAGAGAACATCCCCATTGGGAAATAATAATTAATGAGTGATGACTTTACATCACATCATGGGATCCTTTTCAAACATATGAATAACCATAAATACCAAATCATTGTGCATGACGCAACAGTTTTGCAATATTGTTCGATCTGTGTGAGCAACTTCCGGAGGCTTACATAACGCAGAAGTTGGAACAACAACGAATCAAATTTGGAGCACAATTTACACCAATTAAAAATAATTAAATTTTTTATTTTCAACATCAATGTTTACAAAAAATTTCAAGTCTTACGCAAACATTAATAAATCTCTTAAGACTTATATATATCATCTTTGTGATGACATAAAAAACAAAATAGCTTCTTTACTTTTTTAAGGTTCAATAAAAGAAACTTAATCATAATAAATATTAATAACTCTAATCATCATCTTTAAAACATTTTTAATAAAATAATTTTCAAAAGGAGTAGAATTTGTAAATTAATCAAATCTTGGTATTTTAGAAAACATTTTAATATTATTTACATTTTGATTATATATAATTAATAACCTGTGTAACAATTTATTATTATTTAAGTTTTTTTAATATATTTATTTTAAAACAATGTAAAAAAAACTATGTAGATAATTAGAATCTTGACATCCATGAAAAATATTTAACATTATTAAATAAATATTAATAAATTGTAACGATAAAAATAGTATTTTCAAAAGCTCTTTTCACCTCCTTTATTAAAAAAGGTGCAGGCTTCAACTCTTTTCCATAAAGTCACGCTTAAAATATATATAAAGTTTAAAACAATCCAATCGAAATGGATGGATTGATCTCAATACGGGATAAAATGATTAAATAAGATTTGTTATTCAATTAAATATAACAAAGATATTTGAATATATAACAGTTTGAAACGTTCAAGCGGTCTGTAGTTGCAATTTGCAATAATGCTTTGCCTAGGGAACAAGAGACTTATAAATCACTCATTGTTTACAACAATGTGCTCTCAAGCCTTGTTTACAACAAAAAGGAATGTCTGATCTTTATTTTGCGGGGTGAGGGTTGTTTGGATTTGCATTGGGTGTAATTTGTACTGCTGCTAACAGTATCAGGAATGGTCGTTAAGGTCGAAAAGGCTAGAAAATAGTATTTATTATTTATATTTATATTGCAAAGCTCTCTTTATTTGTAAGACTTTCATTGGAGACATTGGATATGTTAATGTTTCTCTCTTTTAGTGTACCTCATGATTTAAATGAGGTAGATTGGAATGGCATTTATGATGTATGGAAACAAATGAAAGCCAGAAAGCCTCTTCCATTGGGCTCGATTCATGTTTTCAATGATGTAATCCTAAATGTTTTTGAAGAATATCAAATGAATGGAAGGAAAATATGTTTTTTTATTAATTTTTTAATGGAATTGGAGAGATATTTGTTTATTGATTAGTTTTAATGAAAATTTACAATGTTTAATGTAGTTTCTGTTTGATATTTTAAAATTATAAATATTTGGAAGGGCATTATTTTATTTTCACTTCTTCTTTTTATTGAAAGGCCAACTTAATTTTCAATTGAAGTGCAATTATTTTTATAACCTTTCATCCTCGAAAGTGGGATGGTTGCATGCCCTTCCAAAAAAATTAAGACCAGCCCTTCAAATTTGACCACTGGGCCCGAGACAAACATTGAAATAATACAAATATAGAGTTGAGCACATGAAATGCGTGGATATCGTTAAAGTCAAATGGGATGGCGGAAAGTAGACTCGTACACGAGTTGCGCGTGCAATGTAATGAAATCGAGGACTGGAATATACTCTACAAATATTGAACGAACGCAGAGAAGAATTTATTTAGCAGCAATATCCGTACGTTCAGAGATCGGAGATCATTTTATTGTGTGCAAATTAGCAGGAGAAGAAGATAATTATGGGTTGCAATAGTACAGAATTTGGCTTGATGTCTCCCTTTCGGCTCGGTCCATTCAATTTATCACACAGGTGTGGTGTCCATAATGTTACATATTCACTGTGTATATTATCTATCATACACACGTTGTTCATAGAGTTTTGGTTGAACTTGCAGAGTTGTGCTGGCGCCAATGACCAGATGCCGAGCAATAAATAACGTTCCTCAGGCTGCCCACGTTAAGTTTTATTCACAGAGAACCACTCCAGGAGGATTGCTCATCACCGAAGCTGCTTCCGTTGCAGAAACAGGATTTGGGTACTCTATTTCTAATGCCTTACCAGCACTTATTTTATACATATAAATAGACTGCAATCTGATCGTGTTTAATATGCAGGTTTCCCAATACGCCTGGAATATTTAACAATGAACAAATAAATGCCTGGAAACGAGTTGTTGATGCGGTCCATGTGAAGGGCGGTATAATTTTCTGTCAACTTTGGCACGTTGGTCGCGCATCGCATACTGGTAATTTTTTTATTTTTTCAGGTTTCAATAATTTTTTATTTGAAAACTCATTTCAAGGTTGTCTAACTTTTGAGCTTCGTTAAAATATGTCAATAAGCAATCTTATTTTAGGGATCATCTAACTTTTGAACCTTCTCACCACAGGATAATAACAAGATAATAAGCAACCTTATCTTAAGGGTAGTCTAACTTTTACCTAATTTTGAAGTTTTGTTACAACAAGTCAATAAACAACCTTACCCTTACCCTGGCTTGTTACAATAGGTCAATAAACAACCTTACCTTCTTACATTTTATTTTGTCACAACAGAATAATAAGCAACCCCATTTCAGGAGTCACCTAACCTTAGAGCCAGGCCAATAAACAACCCAACCCTAAACAACCCAACCCTAGCGAGTTTGAGCCAGGCCAATAAACAACCCTACGGTAGCCAGTTTTTGAACCTGTTGTAATAAGAAACTTAATTAATCCCAATTCTTTGTATTGGTTTGATGTACACAGTTTATCAACCCAAAGGAGATTTACCCGTTTCGTCGACGAGCAGTAAGATTTCGGATCAGTGGAAAATAAATATGCCGGATGGATCCTTGGGCAATTATTCAAATCCTAGAGCGCTCGAAACCTGGGAGATTCCGCTCTTCGTCCAACAGTTCCGTCAGGCCGCCAGAAACGCCATGGCTGCAGGTAATTAATTAAGCCCAAAGATTTAGCCTTTGAATTTGCATAAGGGATTCATAGAACACCGAGTTGATTATTATCAATCTGCCCCCCTGCAGGCTTCGACGGGGTTGAGATCCACGCCGGCCACGGTTATCTAATCGACCAGTTCATGAAAGACAGCATAAACAACCGGCGCGACAAGTATGGCGGGTCACTGGAAAACCGGTGCCGTTTTGCATTGGAAGTAGTGTCCGGCGTGATTGAAGAGATTGGGGCCGAGAGAACGGGCATCAGAATATCTCCCGTGGTAGATCACTTGGACGCGATAGACTCAGATCCCGTTGGCCTGGGACTGTATTTAGTACATCAATTTAACCTCCTGGCAACCCGATATGGCAGAGGGCTTTGTTATTTGCATCTGACGCAGCCTCGTTACAGTGCTGTAAGTAAAACGAATAGAAATCAAAAGGAAATTTCAGAGTTCCATAATTTCCATTCCCTGGTGAGAGAGGCGTACACAGGCACGCTTATGGGCACCGGCGGTTATAGCAGAGATTCTGGGATGGCTGCAGTGAGGAGCGGAGAAGCTGACTTAATTTCTTATGGTCGTCTATTCCTTTCGAACCCGGATCTTCCTCTCAGATTCCGCTTGCAGGGAACGCCGAGGTTGAACAAGTACGATAGATCTACGTTCTATACTTCGGATCAAGTTGCGGGATACACAGATTATCGTTTTCTTCACCAAGATAAACATGAAAAACTGGCTTTAACATACGGTACACTCAGGTCCGCTCTGTGATTATACAGACACTAATTGTGTTTTACCTTTCAGCAAATCTGGATCCTGTTGTTGCAGTGCTGGGAACGACCTTCTCAGTTAACGAAAGTATTGTATTATAAATTCTTTAGAATTAATTCTCAAATTCTAAAATTATTACTCATAAATAAATAAGTTGAAACAAAGCTAGAAAACTTTTCTGAATATTTAGTAGCTTGGAAATTAGTTGTGTGTCAAGTACGCTTCACTCAACCACAGGTTACATGAGCAAGATGTCACTCCTAAATTGAGAGTATGAATCCATCATGAGAACACTCAAGGTTGTCAAAAGATTAAAAGAAGTGAAGAGGGTAATCCTCACCAGGTTTCTTTCATAATTTTGGCAGTCACCAATTTCCACACAGCAATTCGATGCCAATAATTCCATAAAAAAAGTTCATACACAGTTCTCCATTCTCAGTATTGTTAACTCCAACCAAAACAGAAACGATTTCCAGTTCATAATAGCCACCTTTTTCAAGAAAAACGGTTCGCTTCATAAATAAGATATAATGGACTATTATTTCTGCAACTGTATGGCCAGAAAGAGAGACCCAAAGAATTTGTTTGAGAATCATCGCCAACCCATAAGCTACCTAGTTCACATTTCACACCCCCGAATTCTTCTGGCATTCATGTTTTGTTTTAGCTACAAGTCTAAATTCACCTACATGGCGTGTCCCAAAAAGACTCCATCGAAATTTTATGCACCAATTCTTCATTAACACATAATTAAGGATTAAATTTTAATAAATATAATAAAAGCATTTTTTTACCTCAAAGTTAGGCTAGGCTAGGATCATTTTATAAGCCTCCTAGGCTACCTACAGCCCTTTTTTTCTCAATTGTGGATTCCTAGTCCCCACTTCTTTTAGCATTCGCCTCGACCGCATTGCACTCTGAGCTTTAATGGAGCACTCTGACAAATCCACTAACGAAAAGTTCGCCATGCAATGCGTGCCATATGCCTTAATATGCAAGTTTTAAATTTAAAATTATAATTGAGATGTAAGGAGTAATTTAAAGGAACCCTTAACGTCTGTGCAAGATATTGGGTTTTAAAATGGGTTGAGATCCACGCGTATTTCACTTCAATAAAATGTAATGTGAATAAAATATACAGGTAATATTGGGTTTTCAAATGGGTTGAGATCCACGCGTATTTCACTTCAATAAAATGTAATGTGAATAAAATATACAGGTAATATTTGATGTGGCCTTACATTTTTTTAGCAAAAGTGATGGAACCTTTTGATTAGTAGGTTTGTCATTCGCTAAGTTATCATGAATTTGGGGTATCTAAACTGTCATCCCATTTGGTGTGGATAATATGGTTGGATTTTTTGGTATCCACCGTTTGACCTTTCAACTTAAGAGACCTCTTAACCATACCCAACCACCAACTATTTTACATCTCACTGATTCACAGCATATACATTTTAATGTGCTACAACTTTTCCTTTATTTTTAATTTTTATATTTATAAATATAGCTTTACTCATCACTTTGTGAAAAATAATGCATCATTTAAACTCAATTTATTGAACCTTATCTTTTACATGAACTTGTTAACCATATATATATATAGTTTTGTTAACCATATCTATATATACTTTTTGTTTGAACGACACAGATCTGTGAGTGAGCACATGAAAGCTTATCAGATATGCTTTCTTGAAAGTCAAATTATATCGGTACCCATTTATGAAAGTCAAATTATATAGTCCATTAGTACATTAACTAACACCCGGCAGTTTCCACGGTTTCCACGTGCCATAGAGTCCAGTTTCCACATGCTATTGAGTCAGGGGTTGCTAGCACATACTTGTGCTCTTAAATTTGATCAAAATATGGAAGACATTTTCCATCTCTCCGCTTAGAAGTTAGCCAAATTCACTAATAAAACAGGATAAAGCATGAAGATTGAGGGACATAATAATAAAAAAATACAAATACGTGCTTTCAATCTAACAACTATTACTCATTACTTAGATCATTTATAAATATATTAAATACTTCCAGCCAACCGCTTCACGATTAAACTTAAGGTTCATAGGTCCAAGTTTAGATTCCACACACACCCTTGATAAGGTTTCTGATGACAAAATCTATGCAACATTATTTCAAGGAAATGGAATATTAAATAAAAAAATTCTCAAGGCAATCTACTTGATAAATGAACATTTGTGAACCATTCACAATACAGTCAATGCATAACTCTTATACAACATTATTTCAAGGAAATGGAATATTAAATAAAAAAATTCTTAAGACAATCTACTTGATAAATGAACATTTGTGAACAATTCACAATAGAGTTAATGCATTACTCTTATTGTTAATATCCGTCAAGTGAAACATTAAGTATACAAATGCATCCTTCATTTTCACCATCAATCATTAGTAAAAGCATGGACATTATACCACTCTTCTCATTATTCAACAATCATGAAGATATAATTGTTCATGAATACGATTCCAACAATCAATACTACAGTATCTTTCCACTCTGTACCATTTAGCCTTTTATTTAAACATAATTCCTATTAACTATCACAGTGGAGTTCACAAGCATTCCACAAACTTCATGCACAGGGCTCAATTATGCCAAGTACACTTAAAGACAACACAGACCATGCTACTACCGGCCTCGTGCCTTTAATAAGTCTTCCATATCAGCTTTCTAACACCAATACATTGATACAAGAATACAGAGATGACACCCGGGACAACTAAACCATAACAAGTTCCCAATCATTAAAACAACAAGAATATGAGACATACCATTTCTCCTTTAATAGATCCATGAAACCAACCACTATTAGGTAAAAGTGTGCAAATTGCATGCTTACATAACCATGCATACACAATCATGCACAATAACTAGCTCGATCCTCTCGTAAATCATCCCATTCATTAATCGTATAATTAAAAATAATTCATTCTGAATCAAAACAAAACACAAAACATAATACATAACTGAAGGAATTCAGTTCAACCGTAATTTTCATAATTCAGTTTTTAACCATCAAAGTCGAGAGATTGTTGCATAACTCACAACCCTAGTAGGCAGAGTGATTCATACAAATGAAAAACAACCATATAAAAGTTTTCATAATGGTTTACACACAGGAAAACGTCCTTCCCCAACAAGTAAAATTATTCACACACAGGAATTCGATTTTCCCCATAGGTAGAATTGTTCACATACAAGTTCATTCGACTTTACCCAATAGATATAATTGTTCACATACAGGAATTATTCCTAAACGGATATACATAATTTATTTTAACTTATTAAATTTACATAACTGCATCTTCAATATCGAAACAATGTAATTCTTCAGAATTAATTCTTAAATTATAAAATTATACACATAAATAAATCAGTTCAAACAGAGCTAGAGAACTTATCTAAATAATTAGTAGTTTGGCAACTAGTTGTGTGCCAATCACGCTCCACCCAACCATAAGCTACCTTGCTCATAATCTCTCAGCAAGAGGCCACCCCCAAGTTAAGACTATGAATCCACCAAGAGAACACTCAAGGTTGTCAAAGGATTAAAAGAGGTGAAGAGGGTAATCCTCACCAGGTTTCTTTCATAATCTTGACACTCACCAATTTTGACACAACAACATAGTTAATTTTATCAATAATTCGAGACTCTGGCACCAACCAATTACTTGTCAAAAGTGTGTTTCCCTTCCTTGATTTCACTCCAAAATGCACTTGACAATGTACTCACACCAATTCATTGCCAATAATTTCATCCAAGAAAGTTAATACACCGTTCGACATTTCACTAGCAGTATTGTTAACTCCCAACCAAAACATAATCGATTTCCAGTTCATAATAGCCACCTTTCTCAAGCAAAATGGTTTGCTTCAGAAATCATATATAATGGACTATCATCTGCAACTATATGGCCAGAAAAGAGACCCAAAGAATTTGTTTATGAGAATTTGTTTAAGAACCACCCCCAACCCATAAGTTGATTGGTTCACATTTCACACCCCCAGATTCTTCTAGCATTCATGTTCTTTTGTTGTTGCGTGTCTAAATTCACCTACATGCAGTGTCCCAAAAGACCCCATTGAAATACCATGCATTTTCCATTAGCACATAATTAAGGATTAAACTTTAATAATAATAAAAAGTAATATCATTGAAAATATATTAAAGACACTTTTTGGCTCAAAGTTAGGTTAGGGTCGTTTTATAAGCCCCCTAGGCTATCTAGAGCCCCCTTTCTTTCTCACTTGTGGATTCATAGTCCTTAGTTCTTTTAGCGTTCGCCTCAACCGCAACCAATGATATTTTATATTATATCAATATTTCTTAATAATATGTTCATCCTTTCACCCATTTCATCATCAAGATGAACGTCATTTTATCAAGGGTTCAAAACTAGGGTGTTACATTCCCCTCCCCATTAAATTAACATTGTACTCAATGTTCTAACACTAAACTCTATACAACTTTTATATACAATAAAAAAATTAAGAAACAATATAGGTACTACCGCTGCATTATATCTTCCAAGTGGTCTTATTAGGGTTGTACTAGGTCCATTGGAGCTTGGCCTTCCCCATCATTATGCTCCTAATAACCTTGACCTTCCATCTCAGCTTGTAAACCAGTTGCTTCAAAGGGTCTTTCTTCTGTTGCACCCTCCAACTTGGTCGTGGGTCCTGGAATAAGAGATCAACATTGAAAACACCATTACACAGTTGATCAAGATGAGAAAAAAAAGGAATGAAACCCAAATGCTTTTAGGGCTAGAATCAATATTCAAGAGAAGGATCGCAAGTTAGAAAAGTATGACTCCTTAAAGGGTTTGCATTGTTGATTTTAAATGTTCCTTAAGTTGGTGAATATTCTATGTAAGTGCAAATTGAAAGATATTATCATTAATTAATACTAAGCTAAATAAATAAAGCAACATGAAAATAATGTGGACTCATTTTTTTCAGCTTTTTGGCTTTTAGCTTCACCTTATATATGGTCAGCATTGTTAGGTTCTCTATCAAGTTTCTGGTCTAAGTCCAAGAGTCGAGTCTTAGTATATGTAAGATTTTGGTGTGAAGGCTTGGTTTCTCTCAGACCTTTCAAGCTTTATGACTTTCTCAAACATTAAAACTTCTGCAGGCTTATAGTTCAATTGCTCTATTTCCCCTGGGGAGATGCACCTGAAAAGAAATCTTTACTTTATATTTTAATAAAATATAAAGTTTCATCTTGCTTAAAAAAATGTGAAACACAAATATGAAAAATCACATACAAAGGAAAATTGAAATAAAATAACATCAAAATTTAAAATCACATAAAAGAAAAGGGAAGGAAGAAAACTGAGATAACAAAATTACAAGAGAATAGCATATATATACTAGAAAAAGTATTCGGGTAAAATGTAACATAACTCAATTTGACAAGTTTTGATAACCAAGTTTAAGCTCTTAACGACTAGGATGATTCCAAACCCAATTGGTATTCGTAATCTTGCATAAAACACTCACGGTAACGAAGATTAACCCATAAGCTCCCCACTTTTAGAAGGAGAGATCTCACCTCTCGCTTATAACCACTTAAGTTATCTCTCAAAATTAGATATTAAATATAATAGATGTATAATTATATCATAATAAATATTTAAATAAAAAAATTAAACATTTAATTATTATAATCATTATATAAATATTTTGTGAATAAATACTAAACATTTAATTTTTATAATAATATTTGAAAATAATAATAAAATTATAAAACATCGTCGTATGTTGGTGCCTCTAGCTAACACTTGGGATGATTGTGCTTGTCACATGGCAAGGAATGTGGAATGTGTGTCCAGTTATGACAATGAGAGCCAGGGAGGGGGATATTATTTCAAGCCTGTGGAGAAAAGATGGATGGAGGTGTTGCACATCTTAGCTAGTACGGGAATGGTTATGGAAATTATTGGGAGTGGTCTTGATTGTCTCGAGGGAATGTTTCATATGCAGGGAGTTAGCGCTATAATGGCAAGGAAGGTGAGTCTATATTTGGTCAATCATTGGTTAAGGTTAGCAACTTACGATGGCAGTCCAACCGTTGATGTCATTCGAGCTAAAAGAAATTTTAAAGTGGAGGTGTGGGAGATTATCAAGCGTCGAGAAACTATCATCTAATGCAAGGTGGTAGGCTCACATTCTATTGTTTCTCTATTTTGTTATGTTATTACTTTGATGGGCATGTGAGCAACAATGGAGGATAATGCAAGCTCAAGGCGTAAGCGAGCTAACCGTGAGTAGCTTATGGTTGCGCAAGCCGCATGGATGTATAGGGAAACGATACCTCAGGAGATTAGAGAGGATATTAAAGGAGTTGAACAGATGCTCTAAGAAGATTTGGAGAGCACCAAACCGGTGGAGGAATTTTCGGCCCTTAAGGAGTGGACCTCTTATCCTAGCACCACTCATGGTTGCTAGTCATTATACGCACGCACTGTCCCTCTATTTTGGGTCACCAAGGGTTTACTGGGGAGAATTCTACTAGAATGTGGGGCCAAGCAGTTGGGGGATGATCCGTCCACCACCTTTCGAAAAGAGAAATGGGTTGATTCTCGTTTAATGCATAAAAAAATTTGATGTGATCGCCCATCACTTGGGCATCCCCTTTCTACCTCGTACGGTCGTGGAGGAAAATGTCTCGGTGGGAAGGCACGTGGGTGCACTTCGCTTGGGTGGTGACCAGTTTGCATATGCAGGAAGGGATCACGACACTGGAAGGGGCTCCCCGTCGGGATTCCAGGTTTCTTGAATTTGTTGTGTTTCGTGTAGGTCTTGGCTTTGTCTCTTTTGATATAGAATTGTTTCCCCTGTTGGGGGCGTTATTGTATGAAATAGTGAAATTGTTGTTTTTTATGTTCTCGACATTTAAAAAGCCAGCCTTTAGAAGAAAGATTAAAAGTCTGTATATGGTGAAGTATTAGTGCAAAATGGTTACCAACACCCCTATTCCCTCTGTGCGAGGGGGGTATTTTTATCTTTTGGCAGATGACTTATAGGTTGTATAGAGGTCTAGAGACTTATGGATGGAGGGATTATCACAACTATGTTGTTTTGGTTTCATGTACATGTACTTATTTCAGTTGAATATAATATAACATCTTCTTACTTACATAAACAAATTATAAAACACATTGAAATGTATTGACTTAGATATTTTTTTCATCTTTACAAATACTTATAGAACTATATATAACGATATAGAATCCCAATAAAATTGTATCACGCAAAAATTTATATGACAAGATATGACATTCCAAAAAAAAAATTGAACTTGATGTGTCCATTTATGTTTTTTTTTAACATAAAAAGACTATAACTTGCTTTTCATACTTGAATCAAAGTTAAAAGTAAATATCAAAAAAGTTTTAAAAACAGGCAAGCTAAAAGCCTTTCCCACTAAACTTGAAATAAATGTCTGGCCACCAAAAACAGAAACCTACCCAACCCATTTGATAAGGCTAGAGGATATCCCTTCTAGCCAACATAACAAAAAACTCTCGTAGCCAAGAAATTGAGCAGAAAAACTACCAAAGAGATCATGAGGCTCAAAGTACATCAACTAACCCATAAAGACAACGAAGCTATCAAAAGCTCCCGTACAAAATTGAACAGTTCGCAACAAAAACAAGACTGCATGCTCCAATAAACATCAATGGTCTACCAGTATGCTAGTAAATGTAGAATGAACCCTCATCTATCTTTGAGAAACCATGAAACCCCTCATAGAAGAAGACCCCTTCTGGAGAACCCACTGGTTTTTTAGATACCTGGTCAGCCAACTTATTGAAAGACCTATAAATATGAGAAAAAGAGAGACCTAAGAAGGAAGTCTTCACATTTGCAATTCTGCCACACCAATGATATAAAATGGCTACATGAACAGCGGGCTTATTGTTTTCCCACTCCACCACGACCTTAGAGTCCACATAAACATGTATAAAGGAGAATTTTTTTGCAATGAGCAAACCAAATAAGTGCCCACAAGGCTAGAAGCTCAGCCCGAGTATTTGAGCCACGTCCACATCCCATCCACAACATAAACTGCTGATTTGTAGAGGCTCTAGTAGTCATATTGCAGCCTCTTTAATCTAAACTTGCAGGTCTAAGACCCTATCTTATGGAAACACTAGTTTCATTGATCAACACTTTTTCCTTTAAAACCTATTTTTTATGAAACTTTTTATAATAATTCAAAATTTAAAAATAAGAAACATATAATTAGATTTATATTCCTTCAAATATATTTAGATACCTACATTTCCAAATACCCTCTTTAAAATAATAATAATAATAAATAAATAAATTTTCATAATCCCATCTCGAAAAGAACCCACAAAGAACGACTACTTCCAAACATGTGATATATGTAATATAGTTCTAATATGAGCCCAAACAATGATATAGTAAATGTATCCTCTTAAGTTTAACTACTATAGACATGATAAAAGAAAGAAATGAGCTATTACGATAATTTTAGAATTTGACCATTAGAAATTTTAATTGTGCAACGGTTTTCAGATTTTCAAATATATGATTTTAAAAGTTGTTTCAATTTTGTGAACATTTAATTTTTAGACTTTAATGTTTGGTTTGATTAGCTAAGTGGAGAAAGGGTGTGCGAACCTTTGGTTAGGTTATTTGCTTCATATCTTTTGGGCAAATAGGACAGCTTTTTTGAACTCTCCTAACTTGAAACACTGGTGTGAAGACATAAAGTCTTTTTTGCAAATTATCCCTCCTTTGACCCTCAAGCATATTTATCGTGAGCATAATCAGCAGGCTAACAGTCTCTTAAAAAAGGCTTTAATGTTAGATCCTGGTTTTGGGAATTTTTCTGAATCTTTGGATGGAATGATCATTGAACATGGGAACTTTCAGCTCTTTTAAGCTTAGTGTCGGGACTCTATCCCTTTCCTTTTTTTGGCACGGACTCCACTTGTTTATGATCAACAGGATCCAAGCTGACATTGAAGAGACTTTCAGCCTTCTTGTTATGCTCAGGATTAGTAAGCTTGGTTGTCATTTTTCGGTCTCAGAGTTCAGCTCAACTCTTGAGCTGTTTATTGGTTTTATGATGAGAGTTTGCCTAATGTAGGCTCTATGTTTTTACTGATCATGCACTTGTCAGCATGGTATGTATCAAGGCTTCTATAGTAACTAGAGATATCCCCAAATGTGTTGTTACACAGCAGACTGGAAAGCTTGTGCAGGATTATTGTATATGATGTCCTTTGATTCATCTGAATATCAAGGTCTGGTATTTTTTCTTCTGAAGAAAAAAAAGGTTATTCGCTCCATTGCGAGATTTTTAGTTAGGTGATTTGCTCCATTAGATTCCTCAAGAAGATTGAAAATTTGTTTTTTTTTAATTTTATCATATTTTTTCACCATATGATTTAGACTTTTATGAGCTTTCTTAGATTTTTTCTTATATAAACAATTTTAGTAATTGCTATCATGTCTATGAAATAAATTGTAATTGTAATATTGGAGTTAAACAAGGTTATCTCATTTTTCCTACTTTTTTGGGAATTTACAATGATAAGCTAGAAAGGTGTTAGTTATCATCCTCCTACTTTATGATGATGATATTGTTCTTATAGCAAGGCGTCCTTTTGATCTCGATAAGCAATTAAGAATTCTTAAATATTTTTGCTTTAAGATGGGTATGTGTGTTAACACAGACAAGACAAAAATCATGATAATAAAATCTAAGAAAGACACCTATGCAAATTTTATTTATGATAACAGAAATCTAGAGGAAGTGACTTCTTACAATTATCTCGGAATTGATATTCATCACAAGCTCAATTGGAACTATACCATTGAGAAAATTATTGATGGAAGGTGGAAAGCTTATTTTGGTCTTGAAAATGACTGTAAATCAGCCAATCTGGTCATGTGGGATTAAAATAAGTTCATCTTTGAAACTCTTGTCATCCCGGTTATCTTGTATGTTTGTTGAAGTATGGGAGTGCAGTGTTTCTAGAGAATCTTGGAGGAAGATTAAGCAAGTCCAGAAGCAGTTTATAACTTATAACCTCAAAATTAAAAGCAGTATGCCTTATCTTATTCCTTCATAGAAGTGGGTCTTTTCCTCATCGAGAGCATGGCTATGACTAGGTACATGATGTACAAGCATAAGATAAATAACATGAGAGACGAGAGACTTCCTAAAATTGCTTTAAACTCAAGTCAAAACCAACTACACTTCAAGCGGCCTTGGTGTAAAGATACCATGGCTTGGTTAAACCATTGGGGCATTGATGAAAACAACATTTTGCATAACATTGATAATGTCAAAAATATTATTACTTCTAAGTTAAAAGAGAAATTGTGGTGTGAGAAAAATTTAGTCGTTAAAAGAATATTAAGATACTATAAGGAGGTCATTAATCCTAACTTGGAAGATCAAAAGTATCTCTCGGTAGTAACCAGCTCATGGAAGAAAATTAATATAGCCAAGATTAGAAAGAACTCTCATGAACTCCATATCAAAACAGGACATTGGTCTAATCCTAAAAATCCATGGGCGGAAAGGGTTTGCCATCTATGTGGGTTTATGAGCATTGAGGATGAAAATCACTTTCTCTTAGATTTCCTTACTTACACCCACATTAGATATGAGTTTCATAGTATTTGTTACAATACAAACCTTTATAACCTCCTAACTTGTCAAAACTATAATGAGCTTGGAAAGCTTCTTGGCAAGCTTTTTGAGCACATGAACAAGATTTTAAAGTAAACCAAGTATTATCCTTCTTAAGATCTGATAAACCAAAGTTGGTCTCAGTGGACGTTAATCATCATCATCATCATCATTAAATTGATCATTGGAAATGATTTCTTATATCAAGAATTAAATTATTTCACCATACAAACAATGAATAAGGATTTAAGGAGAGATATATTTAATGACACTTTTATTCAAGATAGATATCATTTATATTTTAATGAGAAATGTTTGAGAATCTTGAAAGGTTAAATGTATTAGTTAGGGAATTATGTTAAGATTTTATTGAGTTTGTACTTTTCTTAATGTTAATGTTGAATGTTTAGATATGAGTAATGTTTTAAGTGAGAATTTGAGATTGGATGTATTAAGTATGTAATAATAATATTAAAAATTTATATTAAATAGTTTATTTTTTAAATTTTGTTGTAGTATTTTTTTGTTTTATTTTATTTGGAGTTTAGTTGAGATATTCGTGCTCACTTTATTTATAAATTAAAAAACACAATTTAAACATTACAAAATTTAAATTTTACCAAAAAAAAAACTTATTAAATTCCTAGCAAAACCCACCATAACATAGAATAAATATACTCTTCCAATTTATAACTTTATTCAATATTATATTGGTGAAGGTCAAACACTTCCATGCACTCCTAAATGCAATGTAATCATCATAAAAATATATTAATTATTTAGTTCACAGTCGTGTTGTAAATATCAATCCACTTAAAATTAGAAAATTAAAACACACCTAGGAAAAAAAATTGACAACCACGGTGTTATATTTCTATAATAAAAACAAGTTAAATAATGACCAATTCTCCTAAATGATTTATTGTGAATAACACTTGACAGGGACACCTAATTTAGTAGTCAACAAGCTTGTCATTGGAGATCACACAACTCTCCAAAAATTATGAAGGTCTTACAAATATGTGAATATTATAACATATGAATATAATACGTTTACAGCATTTGTTGCACGCGAAACTCGCATACGAATCTTAATTTCCAACATAATTTGTATATAATTTGACTTTTGTAGGTAAGAAGTTGTATAGTTTGACTTTCATACATGATAAGCTCTCGTGTAATGTAATCAACTCATAGATGTCACTTGTTTACACATTGAGGGACTTCGAGAAAGCTTTGAAATTTCATGAGTTTATTAAAGTTGACTAATAAAATCAAACAAAAACTATTAAACGGCAAGAACATTTGTTCAAGTTTGACGTGATTGATGTTATCTATTCAACTATCGCATTTCTTTTGCTATAGTCAATTGACTTCAGCGATACAACCCCGGGGATTTTAAAAAATATACATATTTCTGGTTACAATCAAAGGTCCTTGATATACATCTTAGCTTTATACTCGGTCTTTGAGGAATAATGTTTTATCCACCTTTATGACATTTTATAGAATGGTAAAGTTGTTGTGATCCATCTAGAAGGTAATTTCTAATGACCATGTGATTCAGAATTTCTTATGTATAGATTATTAAAGTCACTATACGTATGATTATGTGATAAAGTTGCATTATAGTCACTATACGCATGATTATGTGATAAATTTACATTTCTTTTATTTCTTAAGAGTTGTTGCATTCTCTATAGTAGTTATTCCAAGTCACCTTTGATTTCACATAATTTATCATATTTAAATATTTTTTAATAATAAAAGTATGTGTATGATGTTTATGACATCGAGTGATTTCATATATTACTTGATTTAAATGAATTTTAAAAAGTCAAAGTTACAGTTTTCTAAGTAGAAGTTTGATTAACTCAATTTATTTTGTCTTGAACTTTGAAGTAGGGGTTTTGTTTATCACGTGTCCTTAAACCATTATGTTCTGTTGCACGTACTTTGACGATGCTATTCTCGTCTTTGGTTGTCAATATGGTATGGTTTTCTTGATTACGTACTCAAATTCCTTCATCGCTGCTAACGAGTGTCTATCGTCGACAACGATGGCATTCAACAAGTTGTGTTCCCACAGCACCACCACAGAGATACCTGAAGAGGCCCTTACGTAGAGGAATTTGAACCCAGAACATAGGAGCCCCTACGCGGCTACATGACGAAAGATCGCGAAATAGAATTCCACCTTCTCTCTCCACAACTTACTTGACCAAATATTGATTTGGGGATGGGATTCGTTCACTCGACCTCTATATGAACTGACCTTGGGTTCAGATATATCAGGTTGAGTATGATCTCGTACGTCAATTAATGTGATTGTGTGGATCAAAGGCCCTCTGAGACGAGCAAAGTCCACTATGAAGGTTTAGAAACATGCTCAGACTTACAAACACCCCTTCAGAATAAGGGGGAGTGTTGGGAAACTAATCCTATGGGATTATAGTTCCATTAAACTAATTTGTAAATATTGTAAATAGTTTTGAGAAATGAATAGCCTTCCTTGGGAATCCAATGCATCTATTGGAAGGTAAAGTCCAACAGTCATAATTTATTGTATAAATAAGGGATTTCTGAATCAATAAAGAAATTTAGGAGTTATTCTGACTAAAAAAATAGATAAAGAAAACTGGAAAAAAAAAAAAAAACGGATTTTTATTTCTATGGCATTTTGTTTTTTTTCTCTTGTTTCTATTATCTACTTCATTATTCAGTAGAATAAGAAAATTTTAAGGATGACACTTTCTTGGTTATCCTTGAAGATTATTAGCCTTTGGTTTCTCTTAAAGTGTTAACTCCATCCTAGGGGTACCTCAGTTGAAGTGGGATGCATGGTGAAACTATAGCACCTTACTTGGATCTTATACCTTTTGGTTGATGAAAACTACAGATTTGTCTATAGTTAGTTGCTTGACCAATGGCATGGTACTATAAGTGGCACACATATTGAGGAGGTGGTTAACTTATGTGGCATTAGTATATTCTACATGGGACACATGTTGAGAAGTTGGTTACTTGCATGGGAGGCAGACCTACCTTGGACAATGAGTGGGAGGTGCTAGGAGGAACGAGGTTTGGCCCTAAGAGAATTAGGACTATGTGACGTACCTTAGGAGGATGAACACTTGAATTGAGGATGCTTGGGTTGAGGGGCACATTACTTGGGGTTGGTCGTTGACCAAGGAAACGTATGTTGAGGAGGAGCATTAGAATATTGGATGCTTGTGTTGGAGAGAAAGAATGCTTGTGATGAGGAGTGCTTAACACTTGGAGCCCGTGATTTTAAGAGCACACCATTTTAATATTTATCTCTTGATATGTGTACACATTGGAGAGCGAGTGCTTCACTTGGAGACCTGTTGGCAGCCAGCAACAACCTCTTCATTTCTTGATAAAATGAAGAGAGATCAGCTCTTATATGATTTTATCAAAATTAAAATTATAAAAGAGCACCT